>NW_010729101.1:4166216-4196341 GCF_000365185.1 Nelumbo nucifera | reverse complement strand
CGAGCTAGACATCAGGGGGTAGAAGACGGGTTCCAGGAAAAGAACTCACCCGGGAAGAAGACTGGAGTAGACCACGAAAGCTCGAACAAGAGGAACCTGGGACGCGAGCTGAAGAGCCTGGACGCGAACTGAAACTTTGACGCGAGATCGAGAGGTACAGTATCAGCGACTGGGGTCCCCCCCCGCTATTTATATCCATAGCAACCGGAAAACGACGATCCAGATTGAAGCCGATCCAGCGGCCCACAATCGCGCTGACCGCACGTCCTCCAAAGCCGAGACGTGACCAGCGCACGCCTTTCTAAAACGGACAGCGCCAGCGCACATCTAGTCGAAACTGACGGGGCAGCGACGTGCATCTTTTCGAAACTGACAGGGTGTCAACGCACGTCTCTCCACAGTAAAAGCGGTTGCAGCACGATTCCCAAAATTTGAGAAAACGGCTACCGTTACATCTCCCAAACGCGCACCTTTTTGAAAAATCAAACCAAAGTGCGCGCCACCAGTTGAATAAAATTCAAATTACGGGCCAAAATCCTCCCGCCTTAGGAACTCCCCGCGCCAAGACCCTTAGCGCAGGGAGTGGGGGGCAATTGATGAAGGGAAATTTGGCCCGACCTCGCCATCACTCGACACGTGGCAAAAGCAAACAGCTCGGGGCAATAGAGCGCCCAAAACACAAGCACCAAAAGAAAACCAATAGTCCAGGAGCACGAGCTCCCTACTAGGAGCCCGAGCTCCCTACTAAGAACCCGAGCTCCCTGCTAGGAGCCCGAGCTCACTACTAAAGACCCGTGGTCCCTACAAGGAGCCTGAACTCTCTCGGCCCTAAACCTCACAAGGCCGTAACCCGAGCTGGCCCATGGCAGCTCGGAACACTCTCCAAACCGAACTCAAGACTTTATCCCCCCCGTTACTCTGGCACTTCGCCTCCGAAACGCCAGACTGACCAAGCGTACCATACCTGACACCAAGAATGTCCGTTTCCAAGGGAGGCGCACCTAACTGATTTGGGATCTGACGCTTGACAGCCGCACTTCAAACGGCCTCCTGCCGCCTTCACCTGCCACCGTTGTCACCAGCCGCAGAAACGGCTCCGACAATTAGGAGTAGTGGCGGTTCTGCTCGGCCAGAAGGGATGACATCCAAACTGGCAAGAGCTCAGAGATAGTCAGGYCCGATCTGACAGAAGCCTGGAAGTGAGTGCACGAGGTGGTTATAAAAGGCTCCCTACCCCCCAAGAACAAGGTATGCAAACTTTGCGCTATCTGGTTTATCTTGCCTTTGAAGGATTCTAACTTGAGCTTCGGAGCCTCTACACCGGGTTCTCCCCAGAGCTTCTTCATCTCCCCCGTTTCAGGTCCCCAGTTACTCAATTCAAAGGCAAGGTCGTTGACAGGTAAGACCGGCCGGATTGCGCATCATCAATTCCCAATGAAAAGGCATAGAATGGCCATTCCCATTCCAGCAGGAATGGTATTGGAATTTCGATTATGCCAAATCAAACAGTTGGAATCGGAATAGCCACCTCTAGACCCCTATTCCTGCAAAGCAACCGAGACCTAAATCAAAATCCACCTTGAGTTAGATGAAATGACTTCTTGGTGAGGCCACTCAAGTACTTCTAAGACCATGGTTTAGTTTTCTGTTTTAGCCCTGCACTACGACAGTATGGTAGAAAAAGTGAATTCCACCATTTATCCTGATGGCTAATGAAGTGTGTTCTTCTCTCTCTCTATCAACAGGTGGTATTCTACAAGAAACTTCACAAAGTATACTTCGTCCCTGCAATTCCCAAGTCTCCATCCGGAAAGATTTTGAGAAAAGATCTTAGAGCCAAACTTGCCGCAGCCTCCCAGCAGGAAATTAAGTTACTGTAATGGCTTAAATTTGTAGCCCTACATCAAGGCCTCATGACCTGTTAGAGGCGAATTCAAATGGGGAGAAGGTAGAACAGGCGGTTTGAAAAAGAAAGCCAACAGGGAGAGTAAAATTGAAGGGCCATCCAATATTGTGTTACTATTGTTCTTAATTGTCTTTAGATTGTAACTCCATGTTGTGTTTCCATAATATTTTCTTATAATAAGAGAGGAAATTTGTTCCTCTGAAATGATTATATTACTTGCAAAAGGAAAACAATAGTCAAATTAGGACAATGCAAATTATTTTTTATTTCAAATGCTATCATATTTTGTTTTAAAATAAGACCTCAAAGAGAATAAAATAAAACTCAAAACAAAATTAAACCAGAACTTGTAATCTTTTCATTTGCACTCTCATGCATTTATACTAGTGCAAATAAAATTATACAGCAACTAAGCTCAAACTCAATGTTTATAAATTTGAACTAAGCCACCAACCTAGTGCAAGGAGCTTGCAGAGTTACAGTGACATCCTAACAAAATTGAATTGCCACTTTGAAGATTCATTATGGGTCCCCTCAATTCTTAATCTATGCTTCAAAACCAAGCAACTCATTTAACTTCCTTTTGACTCAGAAATCATCAAACTCGTGAAGAGTTGATTTTAAGTCATTATAGTAATTGAGAATTTTCAGAAAGCCAATCTCCACAGTGAAAGAGTGGTCTGTCGTAATTAACAGTAATTATTTTTAAAATTACATTTAATTATATTTATATAATTACAGTATTTTTAATAATTACAGTATTTTAATAAATATAATATTTAATAATTACAAGTATTAATAATTTACAGTATTCATGTATTTATTAATTAACAGTAATTTAATAATTACAATATTTTTCATAATTACAGTATTTTTCATATTTTTTAACAATTTACATTATTTTAAAAAATAGTGTTTATTAATTAATAGTATTAATTACAGTATTTAATTAAATTAACAGTATTTTCAATAAATACAATATTTTTTAATTACAGTATTTATTAAATAACAGTATTTTCAAAATTACAAAAATCAACTGTAATTAACAGTAATTATTTTTTTTAAAACTACATTTAATGACATTTAAGTAATTACAGTATTTTTAATAGTTAACAGTTTTGAATACAGCATTTAATTTACACTATTTAATTATAATTATCAGTAATTATCACAAAATTAATACTATTTATTTTGTATAATTAACAGTAATTATTTATATAATTAAAAAAAATAAAAAATAGTAATTTTATAATTAACAGTAATAATTATTAATTAACATTAATTTACAGTATTTTCAATAAATACAGTACTTACTAATTGACAGTATTTAATTATGACTAAATACTTTAAACAGTAATTATTAAAAATTACAGTATTTACTAAAGTTTTTATTAATTAATAGTATTTTCAAAAAACACAGTATTTAGTTAATTAATAATAAATACAGTATTTAGCTAATTACAGTATTTATTAATTAACAGTATTTAGTTATAATTAATTAACAGTATTTAATTATAATTAACAGTAATTATCTTGTATATTTAACAGTAATTATCAGAAAATTACATTTAAATAATTACAGTATTTTTAATAATTAACAGTATTTGTTAATTAGAAGTATTAATAGTTACGGTATTTATTAAAATAATGTATTATTTTAATAATTAACAGTATTTATTAATTACAAGTATTAATTAAATACAATGTATTTATTAATTAAAAGTAATTTAATAATTGCAATATTTTTCATAATTACAGTATTTTTCTAATTTTTAATAATTAACATTATTTTAAAAAATACATATTTCTAAATTAACAGTATTTTCAATAAATACAGTATTTTTTTAATTACAGTATTTATTTAAAAATAGTGTATTTATTACGTAACAGTATTTTCAAAAAAATAACCAAAAACAATGTAACTATGTTTCTGAAATTATGAAAATATATAATAAACAGTAATTATCAGAAAATCAACCATAATTATTGTTTATATTTAACAGTAATTATTTTAAAAAAATTACATTTAACTACATTTAAATTATTATAGTATTTTTAATAATTAGGGATGGCAATTCATGCTTTGATATAGTGACAAGTGAATGCAACATTTAAACTAGGGATGGCAATTTCTACCCTACCCAGTGGATACCCACCCTTACCCTCATTGACGGCAAAGACGGGGAAGGGTTTTTTTCTTTAAGAATGGGTTTGGGGGCTTACAGTATTTATTTAAAATAATGTATTTATTAATTAACGGTAATTTAATAAAAATATATTTATTAAATAACAATATTTAAAAAAAAACAAAAACAATATACAAAAAAGAAACTATAATTAACAGTAATTATTTTTTATAATTAAAAGTATTTTTCATAATTATTATTAATTAACATTATTCTAAAAAATACTGTTATTAATTGAATACAATATTTGATTTACACTATTTAATTATAATTATCAGTAATTATCACAAAATTAACAGTAATTATTTATATAATTAACAAAAATCAGCATATTGTAATTTTTTAATTAATAGTAATAATTATTAATCAACATTAATTTACAGTATTTTTAATAAGTACAGAATTTCTTCATTGACAATATTTAGTTATAATTAAATACTTTAAACAGTAATTATTAAAAAGTATAGTATTTATTAATTAATAGTCTTTTCAATACACAATATTTATTAATTAATAATAAATACAACATTTAGTTAACTAAAGTATTTATTAATTAATAGTTTTTATTACTTAGCAGTATTTATTTATAATTAATAGTAATTATTTTGTATATTTAACAATAATTATTAGAAAATTACATTTAAATAATTACATTATTTTTAATAATTAAAAATATTTATTAATAACAAGTATTAATCATTAGAGTATTTATTAAATATAATGTATTTATTAATTAACAGTAATTTAATAATTACTATAGGTACATAGTGGTTGCTCAAACCATCAAAGTACAAAAGATACCAAATTGATACCACATGGACGCTTTCGATGATATCATAACTCTTTGGTTACTTGCGATGAACTTTTAACTCATTGAACGTCTGCGATGAACATACAATTCACAACGTCTCAGCAACAAACTTGCACCTGACACATGCCAGGAAAAACTTTAGTTAATGTAAACCCGCGATGAAGTTTAGACGCGTGTGGTAATACAATATACCTTAGATACACGTGGTTCTACGATGAATTTCATATGTGCGCGATTTTGTGACGAACATGAGAACATTACAGAACCGTGGGTCATTGTAAACTGGAGTTAAATATCGGCTACACGTGCAACTTTAAGTTACACGCGTGATAAGGCACTACGTAGGTTTGGTAAGAATGTGCCCGCCAAACAATGATGTCACCAACGCCACGTTGGCTAAGTAGGTCATGAAAGGGAGTAATACACACGGATTATGAGAATCCTCGGACGAAAGGAAAGTTCGTCCTTAGGAGATCTCATAGGATGCGAGGCAAAACCCTAGTAGTGCTCCTTAATGATCGACAACGAATCTAATATTCTCTTTCCAAATGGGAATCAAACACTTTTGGCTCCTTCCTTTTGGGACCTCAGGATCTCCCCTTATAAATGAGGGTCCTCCTCATAAACAAATTCATTCATTCATTCATCCAATCATTCTACCCTGTTGCATTATCACTTCCATTTACCCTAGTCTCCGAACCGGCTTCCTACACCCGGTCTTCCTTTGTCCTTCAAGGAGACCCTCGAACGTAGCCTAACCACAGTATTCACATTAGAACCTTTGGTTCATCCTTGATCACGAAGGATGGCCACCCAAAGAATCAATCTCTCACCTGTCCCTAAGGAGCATGACAACATTCCGGAGAACACCAACCCAGAGGTTGGAAATCAATATGAGATAGAGACGGCTGACTAGATCGATATCGAAATCCTATCAAACATTTATAAATTTGAAGCTCAGTTTGATCGAATTGAGCAAATGCAAAATGAGACAAGGGCCGCCCTACAAATTCTTCTCCAACAACCCGCCCGAACTAAACAATCCCCTTTTCCCTTGGCTACCACTCCTGTATCCATCCCTGCTAGCCATCACACTTCCAACCCTAATCCCACCGTGCCGGAGCAGCCTACCAGGGTTAATCTGGTACCCGTACAGACCA
This sequence comes from Nelumbo nucifera, assembly GCF_000365185.1. The sequence goes on along the minus strand of NW_010729101.1, from coordinate 4,190,278 downwards.
ACCAGCCCGCCATAGGGCAGTCTAGAGTCCTCCTCCAGGCGGACCCAGTGGCAGAAGTCCCACTCAGTTGGGACGAACTAAAAGAGTTTGTTCAGGGACTGGTGGTGGAGAGCCGGAACCAAGCCCAAGCTTCGGTCGTTTTGCAAAAACCCTTCTCCAACCGGATCTTATATAAGTCTTACCCCGTTGGTTACACTCCTCCCTAGTAGTGGCCATAGTATGACGAACAGAAGGGGAGCCCACAGGCGCATGTGAGCAAGTTTGAGGACGTCCTGGGATCCTTTGCTCTTGATGGGGATATGAAGGTCAGTGAGTTTTCTAAGTCCTGGGCCAGCATACACTTGGTTCATCAACCCTACGGCGGGGAGCATCTCGACTCATAGGTTGAGTTAGCCAAGAAATTCTTATCGAAGTGGTTTACTTTGGAGAGAAAGTTGGCAATGGCTGACCTGCGCAACACGGAGCAGCACGTAGGGGAGGACCTCCTGGCATATGTCATGAGATTTCAGAAGTTAACTCATTTCGTCTTCTACGAGCACGCCATAGAGAAGAGCTTCATCGAGCAGTGCATATAGGGGATTTAACCTGCCTACAGAATAGCCATTGAAAACGTGGAGATTTATACATTTAGTTAGTTATGGAGATGTGCGGAAAGGACAACGTGCACAATAAAAAACACCCCAGCCCAGTCTATGCCATTTTTGGGGCAATATGGAAGGAGCGAGGCTTATGCAGTTGATTGAAAGCTCCGTAACAACGGAGGGCCCAGGCAAGGGCCCTATTACCGCAACAACCCCCAAGGTAAGAGAAGTAACTTGTCGATCCCTTCTCCTTTTCCTTGCACCAAGGAGGAGGTAGTCATGATCATGAATAAGTTGGTCGAAGACAGGGTGATCAACTTGCCACCACCCTCACTAGGAGTCGACCCGGAAAAGGAAAGGTGTGGAGGAAGATGGTGCAACTTCCACCAGTCGCCACATTATGATTTGATGGACTGCTCTTCTCTGAGAAGGTTATTTGTGCAAAAAGTAAAGTTAGGTGACTTTATAAAAAGGAACCCAGCATAAGTAAAGATGAACCCCCTTCCGGCTCACACTTAGGGGGGAAGTATTAACATAGTTGGTGCACTGGGCCAATACCAGCTTGGCATGCTAATGGAAAGGTTCAAAGAAAACCCGGAGCTCCAACAGTTTTTCAGTAGACAGGGAGCTAGTGCCTCAATGAGGAGGTTGGCCATTAGACCGCTAGCAGAAGCATTTAAAAGGCCATTGGAGCCGCACCGACCCGACCGAACCAATGTAGAATTCACGCAAGAGGACATGCTAGCTACCGACCCCCACCACAATCAGCCTTTGTATGTCACAACAAAGGTGGGGTGCTTCGAGATGAGAAGATCTATGGTTGACCTTAGGAGCTCTATGAACCTAATTTACATCCACACATTAAAGTTAATGAACATACTTTAGGAGACAGTTAAAGGTTTACCCATGGAGGTGACTAACTTCAACAGTAACGCGTCCATCACAGAATTCATAAACAACTGTAGTCCCTTTCAACATCGGACCATTCTCCATCATGCAAGAGTTCCAAGTCATCTCAGGGAGGACTGCTTATCATACTCTGCTGGGATGACCACTAATACATGGTCTAGCCCTGGTCCTGTCAATGTATACTTAGTGTATAAAGGCCAAGCATAAGGGACGTGTGATAAGGATCCTGGCAACCAAAGTTCCTTTTGACAAGTGAGAGGCTCACTTGCAAGATGCAATCTATTATACAGAGCTAACTGACGAAGGTGAAACAAGAATAGCCTAAGTGGAAGGACCAAATGCATGCGAATGACTGGCGACGACGAAAAGAGCTTTTACACTATCGTCACGGACTATGAGGACGACGAATCATCGGCGGCCAGAAAGGCCATCCCCAAGGTATGATTTTATAATTAACTGCAAGGTATGATTCATCCTATGATATTTATGCCGTGTCTGCTAGAATAAAAATATGATCTTCTTGCATGTTGTAAATTCTATCGCCAAGCGGCTTTGTCAAAAACTAATATATGTTATTGCCATGTGAGTGTATCATTTGTAAAACATGAGCTCTGAATAAAACAATTATAACTTTCTCTTAATGAAATCATGTTTGAAAACAATATTTCAACCGGAACTATTTCACTAGACCACTTTTACAAAAGGACATCACATTGGCCACATCATAGAAAGACACATCGCAGCCTGAACAAGAACCACGGGCATCGAAGGTACAATGCTAAAGTACGTTAAGCACATAAATAATAATCAAATTTGAAATATTAAGACCTACTCATGATAACAAGAACAAAAATGAGTAACTTTAGAGTATTGCAATGAGGTTCAACGACTCCCAAATGTATGTGAGATTCCATCAATGCAGTGGAAGAACCACTTGGGGAAATCAACATGGCCGCAGAAGGGACAAAAAAGAGGTTGTATATCAATTAGATTAGGGCCAGAATACAGAGAAAACTTGATCGTGCTGTTGAAAGGTAAAAACCTTTTCATATCGCAAAACATTAGGACTTATTTAAAGAGAAAAAAAACGGACTAATCTGGGCGTACTTCCATAGAATTCCAAGATGTCTTCACTTGGTCGTATGACTAAATGCCAGGCTTAGGCTTGTTCCTTGTCAGGCACTCTCTATGTAAAGATCCAAAATTCAAGCCTATAAAGCAACCTCAGAGGATTTTCAAGCTTGAAGTAGCCCTGAAAATTAAGGAGGAGGTTGAATGACTTCTAAAAGTAGGGTTCATTAAACCTATAGCGCACCCATAGTGGCTAGCCAATATAGTCCCAATCAAAAAGAAGAATGGGCAACTTAGGTTAGTATCTAAAGTTTAATTGCTTAGTTAAGTTCTTAGAACACTACTATGAACTAACTCCTCTCACCCCTGCTATTGGTGCTATGTCAACTTTAGGGACTTGAATAGGGCCTGCCCCAACTAAACATGGAGATCCTGATAGACTTAACAATAGGGAACCAACTCTTTTCATTCCTAGATGCCTACAATGGGTATACTCAGATTTTCATGGACCTTGAAGATGCACCTCATACGGTCTTTATGACACATATTGGGAATTTTTACTACAAGATGATGCCTTTTGGCCTAAAGAATTCTAGGGCCACATATCAGAGAGCGATGACGAGTGTTTTCCACAACATGATGCATAAAGATTTTGAGTGTTATGTGGATGACAAGTAGTCAAGGCGAAGAAGCAAGAAGATCACCCTGAGGTGTTGAGGAAAGTGTTCAATAGGTGTAGAGCTTTCAACCTAAGACTTAACCCCTTAAAGTGTGCATTCGGAGTACAGTCTGGAAAGTTGCTAGGGTATAGAGTGGACCGAACTGGAATCCATCCCAATGAAGACAAAGTAAAAGCAGTCCTAAGTCTACCACCTCCAAGCAATGAGTCCCAATTAAAAAATACAGTATTTCTTAATTAACAGTGTTTAATTAATTAACAATATTTTGTTAATTACAATATTTATTTAAAAATAATGTATTTATTAAATAACAATATTTAAAAAAAACAAAAATAGTGTAACTATGTTTTTGAAAATATGAAAATATGTAATTAATAGTAGTTATCAGAAAATTAACTGGATTTATTTTTTTATAATTAATAGTAATTATTTTATAATTAAAAAATCAACATATGTTTATTTTATAATTAACAATAATTATTTTTAAAAATTACATTTAACTATATTTAAATAATTATAGTATTTTTGATAATTAGGGGTGGCAATTCATACTTTGATGTAGTGACAAGTGAGTGCATCATTTATACTAGGGATGGCAATTTCTACCCTACCTAGTGGGTACCCGCCCCTACCCTCCCCGACGGCGGTGACGAGGCATGTTTTTTTGCTTTAAGAATGGGTTTTGAGATTCTACTACCCGTACGGGTACGGATTGGGTATGTGTTAGGCTAAACCCTACCCTCCCTGACTTGCATATTGTTGGAAAGCATATAAACTTAATGTACTAGGTCTTGAATTAGTAATGTTTTAAATTTTACATGAAGGACAATTGATAGTTTATGTGTTTTTTACACGCCTTAGTCAAATAATTGGAAAATTTGTTGTTATTTGTGTTATTTTTCTTATTTATTACTTATGTATGACAAATAAAAGGAAATTAGATGCGGGTTCTAAACCCAACCTGCCCTACCCTTGAATGTGGGGAGGGTAGGGTCCGAGAGGGTTTTACATTTTCATGTGTGGGGTAGGGTTTGGATTCTTAAAATCCAACCCACTATAGGTTTTGGGGTGGGTACAGACTGAGAAGTTTAGGGAGGTGGGTAAAGTCTAGAATTTATAAAATCCTCCTTGAACCCGCCCCGTTACCATCTCTAATTAAAACATGACAATTTCTCATGCATCGCACGGGTTCCGCTAATATATAATAAAATTGGTCTGTCCATATCAGCAGCCCTCTCCTTGTAGAAACCCCCATTTTAATTGCCTCTCCTTGCAGGAAACCCCCATTCTAGTATTTTTATTCCACATAATTTGTAAGAAAACCAATCAAGGGTGAGAAATGCTTGGTCTCCCAAGTAGGGGTGATCATTTCAGATTGGCTTGGAAAATCTGGGCTTGGGCCTAGGTTTTTTGTTAAGGCTTGGTGCGGGCTAGGGCCCACATCAGGCCTGCAAATTTTAGGGCCGGGCTTGGGCCTAATTTTTTAGACCTGGCCCGAAGATTTATAAATAATATATATCTTTATGTATATATGTTATTTAAAAATATTTGATATATGATGTTTTATATATTAAATAGAGATTAATTGAGATTTGTAGGAGATTAAAGATCTTAATCCTATGGTGTTAGATCTAACCAAATTCTAATCTAGTATTTAATGAAATATAGAAATTAGTAAACCCTAATCTTCTCGGCTCTCTCTCTCTCTCACCAAAAGATGAATCTTCTAGTGATGAAGACTCTATTGATGAAGATACATATGAAGTTTAGAGTGGTTGCAAGTTTTGGGTAAAATTGAAACCATTTTCAATATTTTATTACTTATTTATTTACATTAATTTGAACTATTTTTTCTTAGTTTGCTAATATATTTTTGTTTTACTTTTTATTTGTAGGAGTTGAATGGAAGATGGAGCCCCTTATAGAGATGTTTAAAGTTGTTTTGTGGATACAAATGACAATAGATGGTTATTTTTTGATAGATATTATAGGTTCTAGGTTGATTTTTTGTTGATAGAAGAATTGGTTTGTTAAAATTGTCATTTTTAGCATACTAATGACCAATTGAAACTTATAAATTATAAGGTATAATTATTTAATTTCTTTTATGTTAGAAGCTTTTATCTTGATATTAAGTTTAAAGTTCCTTACAAGTTACTATAATATCCACGACAATAAGTGAAAAAAAGTACAATCGTTTAATTTTGGAACTGAAATACAATAACTAGGCTCGGAATCTTAGCCCGGCCCAGACTTAAGGCCCGTTTGGCGTGTCTTTCCATGCGATCTTTCGGTTGTTTACAAGCCGCGAAGATCGATTTTCGGTTTATTTCCATTTGGTACATAGAAGATCTAGCTGCCAAAAGACAGAACGCTGAAAAGATGCAAGAAGCCCATTTTGGGCTGATTTTGGGAAGCTTCAAGTGAAACTTCTCATGTCTTTTGGGTTTTAATCTCACACGGAAAGATGCACATTTGCCAAACGTGCTTCGGGCTGCTCAAATCTTCATGCAAAAGCTCAATGCATCTTTTGCATGTTAGAGCTACCAGAGGATCTTCCCAAAAAAGCGTGCCAAACTGGCTCTTATATTTTTAGGCTTATAATACGAGTCGGGTCGGCTCCGGGCCTAACCTAAGCCCGTTGTTATGAAGGCCAAGCCCGACCCGGTCCATGATCACCCTCCATTTTCTCTTTCGTTTAGCATGAGGTCTCGAGGGAGGAAAAGAACACAGAACGAGAGAGTTCTCTCTCCCCTACGTCTCTCTCTTACTCTGGCATTATCTTTTCTACATCTTCCTCAAATCTCTCTATCTTTTCAATAACACTACCCTCCCTATCTTCCTTCCACGCTTCTCTTCTTACTTCTCATGCCTAAGGAGAAATAGAGCGACAAGGGGGGAGAGAGAAAGGCATAGATAGAGAGAGATTAACTGTTTGTTCCTAGGGTTCAACCTTTAGAAGTTTCATTTCAGTTTGCATAGGCAGAGTGGAAACTGTGGGATAGTATCTGTCAATCAAAAATGGTTAAAGAAGGTGAGTGGGAGAAGGAGACATAGCAAGTAGACCGGAGGATAAGAGGAGTACGTGATTGCTTCGACTCGGAAACTCTATACGTTTTAAGGATTCAAGGAGTCGGCCAATCGATTGAAGTTGATCAACCAGGAGACGGTCTTCTTTCAGCTATATTCTAAACGGAGGCTATATTCAAAGCGGTAAATTCTAATTGAAGCCTTTCAACTTTTAAAGCCTCGTCACGTCTCTTCTTGCTCAAATCCCCCTTCCTAATTTTCGTTTTCTTTTTCTTTTATTCTACGTAATTGCGAAGGAACCAACGAAAAGCAGAGACGTTTGGACTTCCAAATCTTCTCCTGCCAACTATTATTTTCGTTTGCACCATCAAAACCATATGGTTGATATCTGAAACGTTTGGCATTCCGTTGCAAGAGTTTTCTTCATTTCCTTTCATTCTACTCTCTTCATCTTCACTGGGCTTTCTTCATCGTTGTTCATCAATGAAAATACCTTGATGGTATTTTTATTCTTGGAAAGATATTTTTGCCTTCAATAGATAGGCGATGCTGGCTTCCCTTGCTTTGCATCTGACTGCATTCAATTTGGTTTCAGTGACAAAGGATTTAGCTATACAGGTTTGGGCTTTTTTTTTTCTTCATTTGCTTCTTCCTTTATAGTTTCATTTTGGTGTTCTTTGTCGGTTTGCTCTTAGGGTTGAGGTTTTCCTCTTCTCTTTAGTTGGAGATTTTCTTTGTTTTGCCATTGGGGTTATCACTTATTGCCATTGCTCTTAGATCATGGTGTGCACCACTCTGCCATGTGTGAAAAATTTTCCACCATTCTTTTAGTATTAACAGGGTAGCTTAAGGAGGAGATTTTTTAGACTTTTATATGTTCAGCTTATAATTTAACTAATATAGAATACGATTAAAGAAGACATACAAATTTCTTTAATTGACATCATCTCCTGTTATAATTAATTCCATAAGTGAGTGCTTTCATTTCATTGATGTTTAGAACATATGCACTTATTGGTTTTATCTAAATTTTACTAGATGGCTATATACTAACTTTAGGAGAATTATGTTTATTCACATTGATATATGTTTCTTCATTTGGTGTTGGGCTTACCATTATTGGTAAGAGGAAGTATACCTTCGTTGTTTATTCTTACTTTAATCTTGGTGGAAGCATTTCCTTTGTAGGTTCAGGTGAGTGGTTTTTTTCAGCTCTCATTGTACTGCTGATTTCTATTTTCATGGATCTCTAATTTTTTATTATTTTAGAATATTAGTCACCTATTTGAGGGATTGGTGTTTGTTGAATTGGTTGATTTCTTTGCTTGGTCCCAAGTAAAAAACCAAATATTGCTTTGTTGAGTTCACTTGGTTGATTCCATTAAGCCCTTTTTCATAGGATGTAGAGCCTTTACCTTATATACTCTTCTATCTAGAGATATTATGTTTTTAGTGTTAAATTTAAGAAGGTTTAAGTTCAAAATTGTAGGGAGCAATTAATGATGAAAATTCGCAGAGGCTGAAATGGAATTGTAACATTGCTATTTGCTACATTAAAAAAGATAATGGTTTCTTAATAAGAAACTTGCAATTATAAGTATTCAAGTCTTGAAATTCATATAAAGACTTAAAAGAGATCATCATGTGCTCGTTTTATAAATATTGCTTCAACAAAGCATCTCGTATAAAATAATACGATCATACAATGATAGTTTTGAGTTTACTTCATAGTTGTCCTTTGTTTCACATCAAGAACTCCTAGTTGACTCGGACGGTAGGACCGTTCGGCCCGAGAATTGTCTAGGCAACCGGTTTTGTTTTACCCCAAACCCGGTCCCTAGCCAAAAATCGTTGAATCAATCAATGACTTGTTGACCTGAGTGGTCGAACTGTTGACCCATTGACCCGTTCAACGGTTTTTGGTCATTTTTTATTTTTAATTATTATTTTTTTAATTTTTGTTGTCAAAACGGGCCATTTGTTCAAGCCAGACAGTGGAACCGTTGACCTGGAAATTGGTGGCCAGAATGGTTCCGTTTCCAGGTTGTTTTTTCTAGATGTCAATAATTAGACAATATAATTTTGTAGTCATAGTCAAGGGAAGGGTGGACATTGCAAGGGATTCCAAAACCTTGAAAGATAAACCCAAAGTGACCTTAAACACAAGAAAAAAAAATGGTGGTAAATCCACCAAACTAGAAAAACCAAGGGAAAAAATTCATAAAATCGAGTCCAAAGTTCTGCTTTGAGACGGAACTAAACATACATGCAATCAAAGAAAGGGACAAAGCAAATCATCTTATAAGAAAAAAAAAGCACAAGAAAACCCAAAGAAAAAACAAAAGGAAAATAAATAAAATGGTGGTAAACCCTATACCGTTTTGGAGGATCTTAAAGAAGAAGACAAAAAAAGCAAAAGCAGAAAATGAAAAAAAAAGAACATACTGCACACGCTCGAATAAGCCCATAGTAGAAGAAACCTTTGAATAGTGAAAATCCAAAAGCATAAAAAACCATGATTTTCAAACCGTCGTTGACCTAGACGGACGAACATTTCGGCCAGGAACTGTCCAGGCAACCGGTTCCGTTTTACTCCATTCCCGGTCCTTGGCAAAAAACCGTTGAATTGGTTAACGACCCATTGAATCAGGTGGTCAAACCATCAACCCATTGACTCGTTCAATGGTTTTGACCATTTTTTTATTTTTTAATTGGGAACCGTCTAGGCAACCGGTTCCATTTTATCCCAATCCCGGTCCTTGGCCAAAAATAGTTGAACTGGTCAATGACCCATTGACCCGAGCAGTTGAAACGTCGACTTGTTGACCCATTCAATGGTTTTGGTCATTTTTTTATTTTTCTAAATTTTTGTTGTCAGAACAAGCCATTTGTTTGAACCGGACAGTCGAACTATCGACCAAAAAACCGGTGGCTAGAACGGTTCCGTTTTCGGGTTGTATGAGTTACACGCTCGAATGACATGACACGTATGATATTGCTTAATTGACCTAACACACTCAATTTTTTGCTTGTAATTTTTGTTGTTAGAACGGGTCATCTGTTTGTACCAGACGATCGAACCACCTTTTTACTTTTTTTTTAATTTTTATTGTCAGAACGGGCCATTTGTTCGAATCGGACGGTTGAACCGTCGACTCGAAAATTGGTGGCTAGAACAGTTCCGTTTTCGGGTCGATGAGTCACGTGCTCGAATGACATAACACATATGATATTGCTTAATGGACCTCGCACACTCAATTTTTTCCCTGTATTTTTTGTTGTCAAAACAGGTCGTCTATTTGAACCAGACAGTCGAACCATCGACCCGAAACCGGTGTCTAGAACAGTTATGTAATTTTTTGCTTGTAATTTTTGTTGTTAGAACAAGCTGTCCGTTTGAACCAGACGATCGAACCATTGACCCAAAAATGATGGCAGATATATATTAAATTCTTATAATATATTAAATTCTTATAATATATATATAGTAAAGGGAAATACTGTCATTTGGAGAAAGGGGAGACCATCCCTTTCCCTTTTATATATACTAGTGGGGATCCATGCGATGCACAGGATTTATTAAGCGAAACCTAAATAATAGAAAAGGTCATTTACTAAAATACTCGTTATAGTTTCTTGGATTTACTAAAATCTACTCTATAGTTAGCATTTTACTAAAACACCATTCATAATTTGCAATGGATTTAATCAATCTTCCATTAGATGACAGTGAAAAATGATAATGTTGACCCTAATGTTCATTTAAATAAATGTAATTAAAAGAAAATAAAAATAAAATACTATTTTTGCCCTTAATAAGACACGGACAACCACTCTATTGGCTATATTTGGTCAATTTTGTTTTCTGTGCAAAAAAGTGTTAAGGGTATTTTTGTAATAAAAAATCATGAGCCTAATGCAAAACAAACACTCCTTAATGAAAGGTTGATTAAGTAAATAAGTTGTAAAATATATGGGATATTTTAGTAAAATTAAAACTATAAGGTAGGTTTAAATAAAAATGTAAAACTATAAGGTGTGTTCTAATAAATGACCCTAATAGAAACACATAAGAGTATACAATTGTTTTATATTTTCAATTTTTTAAATAAATAATAATTATTCATATTTTATATACTACTTTTAATAAATTTTTTATAATACAAAAATAACAATAATTAATTTCAATTAGGTTTATTCATCAACCTAATGAAACCAACCAACCCTATCAACTCGACTCGAGTTGGTCAGTTTTCTAGTATTTTAGGTTGGCTTTGGTTAAAAAATTTCCCAATTCGACCAAGTTGGATCAGTTTTGCTTTAGCCATTTGCAAACCGACCAAAATCGAATGACCTAACCGTGGATATATATTAATATTTTATATTTTAAATATAATTTTTAATATGGAAAAGTGGAAAATTTCCCGTATTTCTTAGTCTACAATGGTTTATATCATAAATCTAATTTTTAAATTTATTTTTTAATAATTGCACTGTAATCTTTAAAATTAAGTTTAATTTTTAACTTTAAATCTTTTGAACCGATTGACCAAACAAAAAAATTGACCCAAACTGATACAACTTGAGTGGGTCGATTTTCACAAAAGGTCAACCGGTTTTCGTTGACCAACTCCCTAACCTGACCAGGTCAATTTGGTTGGCCAAATAGCCTACGGCTAAACTGAACCAACTCATTAACACTAATAATTTCGGCTAAATTAATAGTCTCATCTCTAATAAATAACAATAGTTTAATCTCCAATAATTATTGAAAATACACAATTATTGAAAATATATTAATATTGAAAAAAATACAATAATTACAAAAATACAATAAGTGCTAAAAATATAGTAACTTAGTCAATAAATAGTATAATCTCAAATAATAGTTTAATCTTTAATAAATATTAATTAATTTAAAAGTTTCAATTATAGTAGTTTAATCTCCGAATGTTATTGAAAGTTTTCTGTTAAATAACAAAGTAAAATAAATTTAGACATAATCATTGAAAATACATTTATCACGAAACAATAAATAATTACTGAAATACAATAAATATTAATTTTAGTATATATAATTATATAATAAATAAAGATTAAGAGTTTAAAATTACTATTAATAAATAGTATTTTTTTTTGAAAGTTATTTTCTCAAATAATTACTTGATATAAGTGAAATTTGTTATTTACAATATTATATAAAAATATTAAATTATTATTAAATTCAGTATTATGTTATACTTATTTTTCTACTTTTTAGATTTTTTAAATTTATTACATAATTTCTTTATTTTAACTATTTAAAATATAGTTATGTTAAATATTTTGTTATTTAAAATATTTAGTTATTTAAATACTTAAATAATATATAAAATATTTAAGTTTTTAAATATTAATTATCCATAAAATGATAATTTATACTATTATTACATTATTTCATTATTAATTTTGTTATTAATATCAATATTATGTTCTAATTATTTTTCTACTTTGAAGATTTTTTAAATTTATTACATAATTTCGTTATTTTAACTATTTAAACTCTAGTTATGATAAACATTTAAATATTCTATAAAATATTTAATTTTTTGTTGTTTGAATTTTATTTATTTAAGGCTATTACACTTAATCAGTTTTTACGCCTTGAACTCTAATATAACTACAAAAAAACCTTATCTTCTCTTAGACTGCATATCCCCCTGGCCACCTAGAGAGAGAGAACCTCCGCTTACTAACCCTCTTCCCTGCTCAAGAAAACATGGCGATGCTTCACCTCTCCACTTCTCCAGCACTGGCACAAAGTACCGACCCACCAATCGCTCTGCCTTCAGCTTCAAGCCACACTGTCTCAGACTAGTTGGCCACTCCTTGTCTACCGTAATTTAGTCTTACAAGGTGACAATCGTGCACGACGGTCGCGCCACAACCATCGATGTAGACCCAAATGAAACAATCCTCGCCAAGGCACTAGACTCCAGCTTGATTGTCCCACATGACTATAAGCTTGGTGTGTGCATGATGTGTCCGGTTCGACTGGTGAGCGGTGAGGTTGATCAGAGCGAAGGCATGCTTAGTGACAATGTCGTTGTGTACCGGCTGCTCTGTGCTTCCTACCCTCGATGATCAAAGCAGCAAATATTTGTACCTATTACCTTTTGTAATTTGGATACTTGGAGAGAATAATAGAATGAAGCTTTTTATTTTAGTTCTACAACTTCCTACAGTTGTTTATGGGTTTTGAGAGAAATAGATTGACTGAAGATTATTAGTTTTGTTCTTACAAAAAAAAAAAAAAATTCCCCCTTGCAACTCACACGGAACAGTCTATATCCATATAGGATTTTAAACTTAAAGAAAGAGGACAAAATAAAATCATTGCAAGGTTGACCAAGAATTTGACACCGTTTACCCCTTCATCTTAAGACTCAAAACTGGAACCGACTCCAATTGTCCAATCGAAGGCATTTTGATCATAAACCTCATTCCATGTCAAATCAGAAATCCTAAAACATAGGTACGTATATCCCATAAATCCAAATCCAACGACACCAAGATCACCTGAATTTGACATCGTTTACCCCTTCATCCTAAGACACGAAGCCAAAATCAATTTCGATTGTCCAATTGAAATCATTTTGATCCTGAACCTTAGCTCATGTCAAATCAGAAATTTGACACCATAGGTACATAGAGCATAAATATCCAAATCCAATGACACCCAGATCACTGAAATCCGATACCATTTACCTCTTCATCTTAAGTCTTGAAGCTAGATTTGATTCTGATCGTCCAATCAGAGTCATTTTCAGCCTAAACTTCATTTCACGACAAATCAGAAATCCAAAATCATAGGTACATAAATCCGAAAAATCCAAATCCAGCGATACCAAAATCACACGAATCCGACATTGTTCACCCATTCATTCTAAGACTCAAAGCCAGAACTGATTCTAATCGTCCGATCAGAGTCATTTTGATCTTGAACCTCATTTCACATCAAATCATAAATCCAAGACCATAGGCACATGGAGCCCAAAAATCCAAATCCAATGACACCAAAATCATCCGAATCCAACTCTGTTTACTCCATCTTAAGACCCGAAGTCGGAACCGATTTCGATCATTCAGTTGGAGTTATTTTGATACTGAACCTCATTTCACATCAAATCATAAATCTAAAACTATAGGTAGGGAGAGCCCAAAAATCCAAATCCAACATTAATTACTCCTTCATCTTAAGACCCGAAGCTAAAACAGATTCCGATTGTTCGATCGGGATCATTTCGATTATATATATATTATTTGGATGTGTGAATGTGTCTTTGACTTTTGAAATTTTTATTGGACCACAAATGCCCCTCTCTAAAGTTTGAATTGGAAAACAATATAAGTCAAAATTGTTATTTTACATCTTCATTTAATGCTTTTATACTATTATTAAAAGTGTGAATAATGGTGTGGAGCTTTGGTATTAGAATACCCTTATTTTTTAATTTAATTTCTCTGTAATTGTGGGGGCACAAAATGTAATTTGAACTAAATTTCTTCTCATTAAACTCCATCTCATTAAGTTGTATTATTAACTCCCATTCCTTTATTAAATCCTATATTTAAGATATTATTTTCACAAAATAAAAAAATATAAATTTTGTCAATTCGATTTACATGCAATGCTTTTAATGATATAAATACTTGTTTTTTTTTTAATTATCCCAAAATGGAACTATTTTTCCATCATGGTGGTGAGTAAGCAATTCAGCCATCTAAGTCAAGTGGGCTAATCCATGAAAAAAAATAGAAACTCAATAGAAAATATTTGGACACATATTTAATATTTTATATTAATCATATTAAAAGTTAGACACGATAAACAATAATTGTTTTTAACTTTTTATTGATGATATAAATAAAATTCAAAATTAACTAATAGGTGAAATTGTTTCTTATTTGATGGTAGATCAAGTCAATGTTTCAGGTCAAATGTATTAACTTGTGAAGTTATAATTAAATAATAAAATTTTATTTTATAAAGATAAAACACAAAAGTATACAAAAAATATATACATTATATAGAAAACATCTAGGTATATCTCTATATTAATAAACCATAATAAGTGTGACAAATAAGAATAATTTCATACACATAAAAATATAAAAAATTATAAAAATTTTTGAAACATATTATATACTATCATCATTATAAAATTTGTCGCGTGCAAAGCATATACACAAATACTAGTATTATTAAATATTTGAAAAGCATTTAAATTGATAATCCAGAAAAAACATAATTTAATTTGTTAGTACATAATTTCTTTTTATATTTTGTAAAAATAAAAAAAAATATTTTTTTTTGTATTTTTAATAAATATTTTAAAGTTATTATATAATTTTGTTGGAATATTTAAATAATTATTAAATTTTTTAATCCAAACTTTCTTTAGATAGATATAGATAAAAAGTAAGGGAGATGATAAATAGGAATTAGAGATAATTTAGGAGAGAAACTATGTACTGAACTAGAGATGGAGATACATAGGAAGTAGAGATAATTTAGAAGATAAATAGGAAATAGAGATAATTTTGAAGAAAGTGAGGGATAGTAGGGGAGGTAGTTTAGGAGAGATTTTAGGAGAAGAGATTATTTAGGTTATTAGGAAAGTGCATATCATTGGTTGTTTTGAAAATGACATGGAATAAAAAATAAAAAATTCAATAAAAGAGAAAATTTCTTCACCACCTTGTTTATATATATAGATACTAGCAGGGACCCATGCAATGCATGGGAAAACAAAATGCAATTTTTGACAAATTATTGTAATTGATTTATGTTCATATTATTTGATAATTTGAAGTAATTATCATCCTAAGCTCTACTAATTTTTGGAATTTAATGGTTATTTCATTTTTACAAAGTTATACTAATTTCATCTATTTTATCATATTTTATGGAAACTAGTGGTTATTTTTCCCTAAGTTCTACTAATTTTTGGTAATTTCTATTATATAATAATTTATGATAATTCTTGGTAAACATAATATTTTATGGAAATTAGTGGTTATTTTTGTCTAAGTTCTACTAATTTATGGCAATTTCTATTATACTAATTTATGAGAATTCTTGGTCAATATATACTTATTTTTATACTTATTATATGATAGTTTATTGGTCAATTAGTGGAAATTAGTTCTATTATTTAATTTCTACTAATTTTTGGTAATTTCTATTACTAATTTCTTTGTAAATATATACTAATGTATTGTATTTATTATATGATTGTTTATTGGTAAATTATAGTAATTTATCGATTTTATGGAATTTAGTGGCTATTTTTTAACATTTCTATTAATTTATGATAATTTTTGGCATAATGTATTTAGGATTATATTATTTGATAATTTCAAGTAATTATCATCCTAAAGTCTACTAATTTGTGATAATTTTTTTGATTTATTTTTAGTAATTTTTATAAATATTGGTAATTTATGTCTAATAATGGCAATTTCTTTTAATTTATATTTTATAATTTTTATAATTATTTGACAATTTTAGGTATAACAATTATCAAATTTCAAAAAAAAAAAATTCAAATAGCAATATTTTTAACTTACAATATGTAACAATCGTCAAAGCACAAAATCTATAAATGCAAACCAAAGCGATTCAAGTTTCAAAGTATCGACACGTATTGGCCCGTATTGGCCGATACATATCGTTACGGTGGCTTCCCGATACGCCCCTATAGGGGTTGTATCGGGTCAGCCACTGGTTCACAGGGTAGCCAGGCCTTAAACCGGCCCCTTTGAACCGACACAGGGCGTATCGGCTCGTATCGCTATTTAAAACCTTGAAGCAATTCATTAAGCTAAATGCAAATAGCATTTTTAACTAACAGTGTAACAATCTTCAAAGCACAACACCCAAAAATTTAAACCAAAGAAATTCAATAAGCAAAAAGACAAACATTATTTTTGCTGATTTTTGTAACATTATTTATTAAATATTTAATTATTTAACAGCATTTATCAATAATAGTAAGTATTTATAATATTTTATTAAATAATCAGAAATGATAGTTTTAATAATATTATTTAGTTATTTTTAATATAACAGTAATTATTAAATTTATGAATAGGATTTATTAACAATATTCATTAAATCAATAATTACCAAAATTAAATTAAATTAACAGTATTTATCAGTAATAGTCAGTAATTATAATATTTTATTAAATAATTAATAACAATACTTTTAATTATTTTTAACATAACAATAATTACTAAATTTATTAACAGTATTTATAATTTTAATTTAAAGTAAAATTGAAGTGAATATCTATTTATTAACAAAATTTATAATAAAAGTAATTATTAATTATAATCATTAGTTATATATTTATTAAATTATCGTAATAATCAGTAATTATTAAAATCAAGTTAAAATAAATAGATAACAGTATTTATCAAAACTGGTTTGATAAATAAAATCGGATTTGGTATTTATAGTCAGCAATAGTTAGTATCATTAAGGCTCGATTTGGTTTATGGAAAGATTTGAGTGGGATAGGATGGGAAAATGTAAAAGGGGGCGGCACTGTTCCACCTTCCTCTACCCCCTTCATTCTCATCATCCAAATGTCGCAGAAGCTTAATCTCACGAAGTGTACGTTTGGCATCCATGTGGTTGTCTTCTTGATGGCCACCATTTCGTTGGTCTCCGAATTCATTACCGAGCTAGAATCACACAACGGAGGATGAGCCAATAGGAAGATGACTAAAAAAGTTCTCTCCGGTTCCGACAAAAAAGTCACAAGTTACACAAATAACAGATTTGGAGTGGGGGTGGGCGGGTGGATTTTCTTTTCTGCTTTCCATATCAAGAAGAGGAGAAAGTGATCACCAGACAATTCCGTAAGCGCCTCGTCTGATGGGCATTATCGGGGACCGAAGATGTTGTATTGGATGAAGCGGCCATCATGCGTCCGAATGGCCGGAAAATCCGAAGGGTTACCATCGTTCATGTTCTGAGGACCATTAGACATCCCCGAATCAGCAGCAACAGCTCCTTGCATTTCTTGGGCGTTTCTTCTTCTTCTTCTTCTCTTTCAACCTCTCTTTATTCCCGATTGCCACTAAAACTTGTATGGCCGTGCTCTTCTAACTCTGCCGTAATTTGTTCAGTCGTCCTCGCTGCTGCCTTCGGCTCGTGCTCTTCTAACTCTGACGACGATGATCCCACCCGCATGGTCGTGCTCTGATGCCGCTGCCGCCTTACGGGAGGAGGGAGGGAGGAGAGAGATCGTACCTCGAATTTTCTCAGCAAGGTCGCACGGTTTTGGTGTGACTCCGAATCTATGATTTTGGTAACTTGCATCGATCTCTCTTTTTCCCTCAGAACAAATATTCCCTTTTTTTCATCCTTGTGGGCCTAATGGTTAGTAATGACAGTAATAGTTAGTATCAATAATTAAATAATCGGTAATGACAATAATTAAATTATTGCCATTTGGTGAAAGGGGAGACCACCCTTTCCGTATCAATATATATATTAGCGGAGGGGCCCTGCTTTGCAGGGGCTGGAATGGAATCATCGACTCGTTGATCTAGTCTTTGGCAAAAAACCATTGAATCAGTCAATAACCCATTGACCTGAGCGGTCGAACCATCAACCCGTTAACCCATTCAATGGTTTTTTGCCATTTTTTTTAATTGGGAACCATCCAGGCAAACGGTTCCATTTTATCCTAATCTCGGTCCCTGGCCAAAAATCGTTGAATCGGTCAATGACCCATTGACCCAGACGGTTGAACCATTAACTCGTTCAATGGTTTTTTGTTATTTTTTTTATTTTTTTATTTATTTTTGTTGTCAGAACAAGCCATCCATTCAAACCGAACAGTTGAACCATCGACCTGAAAACTGGTGGCCAGAATAGTTATGTTTTCAGGTCGTATGAGTCACACGCTCGAATGGCAGCTGGGACTTAAACCGACCCCTCTAAATCAAAATTGAAAAAAAAGTAAAAAATTAAAAAAGAGGACCGATATAAGCCAATACACCCTACTGGTGTATCGACTAGTATCGATACTTTGAACCTTGCATACAAGTAACAAATTTTCTATCAATATATATATATATATATATATTTATAATAAAGTAAAACTAAATATAAATTTTAGGGAAATTGTCTAAAACTCACCATGAGTTTTCAACATTTCTCTTAAACTCACCACAACTTTTCATAATGTCTAACACTCACTATGTCAATAAGTTTTTATTTTCCAAAACTCAACTTTTGTTAGCGCACCGTTAATGTTTCTTAACAATGGTGTCCATGTCAGCATAAATAACAATTTTCATGACCAAATTACCCTTGAATGACGAGTTAGAGGAGAAGGGTCTTTTTCAGTTTTCAATTTTCTTGTTTTTTTTTTGCATTTTTAGTGTTTTGTTATAGTTTCCAATGTTTTTTATAATTTATGTTTTTTACATTTTTCTATTTTCTACAATCTATAATTTCCTATATTTTTTGTTATTTATTTGCAATTTCTGTGTTCTTTTATAATTTTTGGTGTTTTTTCAACAATTTGTATTTTCTGAATTTGTTTTTCAATTTCTATAGTTTCTATAGTTTGAAAATAATTTTTTTATTCTGTTTGTAATTTTCCGTGTTTTTATGTATTTTATATTCGAAAATATGTTTTTAACATCGAGTTAGTGACATGGTGAGTTTTAGACATTTTGAAAAGTTGGGGTGAGTTTAAGAGATGTTGAAAACTCATTGTGAGTCTTAGACAAATTTTCTAAATTTTAATTAACATAGGCAATCATGTCCCTATCCCAAGAACAAATAAATATTATTATGCCTGAGTATGTGGGCCAAGATGGGCTAGGCAACCTATAAAATTGTTAATACACTATCAAAATCTAGTGTGAGATCTTATATGTTTTTTGGTTCATTAGGCTACATATTGAGGGTAGCCCATCCCCCATAGCTCTTTAAGATTTAGCTTAGGCAATCTTGCCACATCGTTTCTATGAGTGCAACTTAGGGGATTGGGTCAAGTTGAGGATCAACCAATGCTTAGCCTAAAGTCTTAAACATTGAACTCGAGCTTAGATTAATTTAATTATGACTAAAAATTAATCTATAGATTAATTTAATCATGACTACGACCTAACTTTATATATTTACTAATATTTAAGTAACATTTACAAAGAACTATAACTTTTAATCATTAATAAAGTAAAATAAATAGATAAAACATTAATGGATAATATGCAAAAAATAATTATTTTATTAAGTAATTAGTAGCATTTTATTATTTTTATTAAAAATTATTAATATAATTAATCCAATTAACTAAATTACTAAATTATTTTGTAAAAAGTTACTAAAATAAAGATTAATTATTTTAAATAAATTACATTCTTTCCTTATAATGATTATTAATTTTYGTTATTTCAATTCTTTTTGACAAATCCCGTGCACCGCACGAGTCCCTACTAGTTTTCAATACAAGGTTGCAAAAGTCGATTGAAGCGGTGTGGTCGGGTGGATTTAGACTTACCACCGAAAGATTTTGATCTCACAACTAATACATGCTATGAGGTCGGTGTGAAAAGCGCTATGTGGGAAGGGAATCTATTCCTCGCAAATATGCGCCTCACAGGCACATCCACTGTGCATTGAGAACAACTGCCATGAATAATAACTTATAAATACGGAAGATGTTCTCAATGCATGGTAGGAAGTGCATATAAGGTCGGTGTGAGGCGCCTGTGTGAGGAGCAGATCCGATCTCCTCAACTTGAGGAACGGATCTGCACTCATCCTCATAAATTCCTATCCTATATTCAGGTGGAGTCGGGATCTCCTGCCAACAAAGTTCCCAACTAACACGCTTCCAACTAACATTGTAGATGTGTCCGTACAATCGGTACACACAGCATGGTGGGTCCCAATAATGTGATGGATTCCACATGATGTGCGGACACAGATCGGACACACAGATCATGTTGGAATGTTTGGAGAGGACTCTTATTTGCGCCTCCGGATCTCCTAACCGCGACAATTCTGTCCACACCTACTCGCAAAACACGTGTTCACATCTCCGTCCCACAACGCCCCACAACGTCGAATGGGCCCCAGTGCCTCACGTCACGTGTACGGTGTACTATTACGTATGTAATGCCAGAAAAGTGTTTCAGCTGTTTGATTGATTTTTTCCCTATATCCAGCAAGGCTACCCAGGGAGTGGGATTTGATTTGAAAAATAAATTCTAATCCGATGGTTAAGAGGCTATTCCAAATTGGATTCCGATATTGGACAGCCCCCGAGTACATAAACTTGCACCAAAAAGAGAGTCGCGGTCGCGAAGAATCAAAAAATACTAGTACAAAACCTTTCATTCCCGAACCCGAAGGAGTAAGTCCTTCTGAAATACACAACACAGGCAACACCTTCCACGCATTCAAGGCGGCAACGGAAGTCTTTGATTCTGAATTCCTGGTACGCTATTCTTTCTCTAATTTTCCTGCTATTTCAAAGGAGGGAGAAACGGAAAAGATCTGCACAACTTGAATCGGTGTTGACAGATAACACAGCTGTGACATATTCTTATTTTCTCTCGAATTTGGTTGATTTCTTCCGTTAATTCTATGTTGGTTTAGCTAAATACTAGAAACCCATTAAAAAAAACAAAGAATGAAGAATGAAAGGTTTAATCTTTCTTAATAAAGCTTCTCTATCTATATTAATAGCTTTTACTTGACATTTGTAACGATGGAATCACTTCATTAACCTTATGCAGCGATTGGGTCAAAGTAAAGGAGGGCAAACTTTTCCTTGGATATCTCTCTTTAGCGTTTCAGTTCTTGATCAAGCTTTGAAAATGGTTTCTGGGTTAATCAATGCCAATCCTGTTGTCTATGAAAGAAAAGAGCGTCGAGTTCGGACTGCACCTTTCAGCGCCGATGAATACGCTGTAGAACCCATTGACCAACAAGAGATTTTTGATATCCTTTCAGTTTGATAGCTTTGATGATTCTTATCGATGTTTCTGTACAGTTTATATGCTGTTTATTTTTTCTTGTACGATTTTTCTTGGTGAGTAATATGGACGGTTAGGAGAATTTTTGCTAATTGTCTTATTTCTTACATGGAGAAACATTATATAATTATGGCACTATGCTTTTATCACCAGAATTATAATATGCTCATTGATCAGGGTTGTCTATTAATTATTCTCTGTTTAGGAATTAATTGTTCATTAGTATGGTCTTTGGTAGGCAGGTTGTGGAAATCCTCAAGCCTAGCTTTGGCAAATAGGCTTACTCCCTGAACCACCTTTTTAGTAACTATGGGTTTGTCTTCTGCTTTTCTCCAATTCTCCTGTAGTCTACAACATTTAAGATTTCTCGACTTCTTCAGGAACAGGATTATCAAAAGAAAAAAAAAGAGAGAAAAAATAACTTTTTCAAGAACAGCAAAGAAGCTGTTGAAAAAAAATTCAAGAATTCCTATGTTATTGGTTGTACTTTGTTCAAAAAGTTGAAACACCATCTAAATCAGCGTCCTTCTATTTTGTGCCTTGTTGTGTGTAGTTGTTTCTTGACAACTTTTATTGTTATTTTTTCTTAATAATATATGTAGAATTGAGAATGCTATAGTTTTACTTGTTGATATTGATTTTTGAGATGGCGATGCAGGGTTCACCCAAACACCAGCTAATTAGGTGGCTGAAAATGGGCCTATGCAAGCTGGAATCAGGCCACAAAGCCCTCAGCTTGTTAGTTTGAGGTTTAGCTTAGGTTTACTCAACAATAGAGGCTGGAGAAACCTAAGAAAATCTAAATTATCAATAAAAACAAGTAAACACAGAACTCATATATTGGTAAAAGGTTTTGAAATGGGAGGGCCTACATGATGCTTAAGTAAAACAAAAGGCTGGCTAGAGGTCTAGAGGGGTCATAGGATCTTGAACATTGAAAATGTAGTTTCTAATGGGGTGGTGGGTTTTGACTGCATTTGGGATCAGCAGGTGTTTCCTATAGTGATCAATGAAGTTTTATTCCCGATCTTTTTCTTGGTGGGGTGCTCATAGTGGATCACCTTAATCATAGGAACCTTCATATGCCTAACAGTAACAATGTTCAATGTGCTAGGAATCACAGTAATCTGCTGACCATCTGATATTGTAATTTGATAAAACCTGAAATTTGGTGTTTCTGAAAGATTCTTAAGTCTGAAGGTGAATTTGGAGAGAGAAGAAAGTGACTTAGTTGCTGAATCCTTGGGGCTCTCTACTTCTTCGTGGCCATTATATTATTTAGGTCTCCCGCTAAGTGCCAATCCTCGGTCTATTGACTTTTGGGAAGCAGTATTGGAGAGGATTAATAATAGATTGGTGACCTGGAAGAGAAGTTACATCTCTTTGGGTGGTAGGACTACTTTTATAAAAGCATTGTTAGCTAATCTTTGATTGATTATATGTCAGTGTTTAAAATGCCTCAATTGGTAGTCAAAAGGGTAGAGAAGGTAATGAGGGATTTCTTATGAGATTTTGGGGAGAGTAAGAGGGATCCTTTGATTAAGTGGGAAGTGGTGTATAGCAGGAAGGAGTTAGGTGGATTAAGGATTGGGAATGTGGATAAGAAGAACATGGAATTGCTAGGAAAATGGTTTTGGAGACTGCCAATTGAGAAGGACAATTTGTTGCACAAGGTGGTGGTAAGCATTCATGGGTTGAATGAAAATGAATGGGACGCTAGCCTCTCAACTAGAGCTACTCTTGCTTCTCCTTGGAGATCTATTCTTGGCATCTTCCCTGTGTTCTCTAATTTTTTAATGCATGATGCTTATTCTGGTAATAAAGTGAATTTCTATTACGATCAATGGGTGGGGGAGTCGCCTCCAAAGGATCTTTTCCCTTCTTTGTTCTCTCTTTCATCTTTAAAGGGTAGGTCCATTGCTGATTT
This sequence comes from Nelumbo nucifera, assembly GCF_000365185.1. The sequence continues at coordinate 4,167,026 of NW_010729101.1, read as the reverse complement.
TAGTGTACCTTCAAATTCTTCCAAAGGTTCTGATTGGAATCTAGGTTTGAGAAGGAACCTTAGAGAGTCTAAAATTTCTGATGTTTCCAATTTTCTGGGTTTTCTTGATGGGATCTACCTTGACGTTGGGAAAGAAGACAGCTGGGTTTGGAGGCCTCTTGCCTTGGGTCATCTTTGTGTGCCTCTTTCTTCAAAGCCCCAATTCTTTCTCTTCAGGGTTAACCTCCTTTTCTTATAAAGGAGGTTCAGTGTAAGACTATTCTCCCAAGGTTGGAGCTCTTTGTTGGGAAGTATATCATGAATACATCAATACATGGAGCTTATGTTAAGGGCCCGGGAATAGGATCTCGTCACAGGTCGGTTAACGGGGAAAACTTCTTGTTTTCCCTTGTTTCTCCCTTTTTTGAGGAACCTATCTTTAGCGCCTTTAGGGTGATTTGTTAAAGAGATCACCAACTCTCCTCTGCTCTTTTTTGACTGAAATTTTGGATGGATTTATTGAATAACATCTGCTCCTTAAATAGGAATTACAAGAGTCCTTCTTAAGGAAACTTTCTAAAAAAGAACTTTCTAAAAAACATTAAGAGACTTTCTAAAAACATAAGGAAACTTTCTAAAAGAAACATTAAGAAACTTTATAAAAGACCTAGGAAATAATAATGCTACTGCCTAATTAATAGGAACACTGAATCTAGCTAAGAGATAAGATAGGAACACTGAATCTAGCTAAGAGATAAGATAGGAACACTGAATCTAGCTAAGAGATAAGATAGGAACACTAAATCTAGATAAGATAAGATAGGAACACTG
>NW_010729101.1:4123530-4164495 GCF_000365185.1 Nelumbo nucifera | reverse complement strand
TAAATTTCGGGCCCRGGCCCAGGCTCGGGCTTCRGGCTTTTTATGAGGGCCGGGCTCGGGCCCAAATTGTAGGCCCGATGGTCGGGCCGGGCTCGGGCTCGGGCCTTAAAAAAATTTGTTAATACACAGTAAAAGCCCGGCCCGAGCCCGGCCCGGCCCATGAACAGGTCTAATGATGCCCTGCTCTGATACCAAATTGTTAAGGGCCCGCGAATAGGATCTCGTCATAGGTCGGTTAACAGGGAAAACTTCTTGTTTTCTCTTGTTTCTCCCATTTTTTCGAGGAACCTATCTTTAGCGCCTTTATGGTGATTTGTTAAAGAGATCACCAATTCTCCCTGCTCTTTTTTGACTGAAATTCTGGATGGATTTATTGAATAACATCTGCTTCTTAAATAGGAATTACAAGAGTCCTTAAAGAAACTTTCTAAAAAACATTAAGAGACTTTCTAAAARGAGACTTTCTAAAAACATTAGGAAACTTTCTAAAAGGAAACTTTCTAAAAGAAACATTAAGAAACTTTCTAAAAGACCTAGGAAATAATAATGCTACTGCCTAATTAATAGGAACACTGAATCTAGCTAAGAGATAAGATAGGAACACTGAATCTAGCTAAGAGATAAGATAGGAACACTGAATCTAGATAAGATAAGATAGGAACATTGAATCTAATGCCCATTACTGCTGCTGTCTGCGGCTGTATTCATTTCCAACTAAAGCATCCACAATAGCTTACTACAAAAAGGAGGCTTTATTGTACTATTTCCCACATTGGTCACTCTTTGTAAGTCCAATGGTGAGTCTTGTTTTCGCTTACTAATATTTTGTTGTTTTGCCATTAGTATTTAGGAAGGCATTTTCTTTTCTTGTGTATAGGTGGAATTATCCTACTTATGTCACTAACTTTTTCTCTCCAACAAGGCAACAACCTTGATGTGGCCAAAAAAGAAGGGGAAGAATTATGTGGAGGTGTTTGAAGGCAGCAATGGTGTGGAGTCTATGGGAGGAAAGGGATGCTAGAATCTTTGAAGACAAGGAAAGAGGTGATGAGGAAATACCTGATTGTGTCATCCATAGGGCGGCTTCTTGGTTGAAAATGATGGAATTATTTTCATCTTTTTTTGTGGATGACATTTCAAGGAAGTGAGCTGTGATAGCAGGAACATCTTCAAAAAAGAAAGAAGGGCTATGTGTAAATTAGACCTGTTCATGGGCCGGGCTGGGCTTTGCCTTTACATTAACAGAATATGCCCAGGCCCGAGACCAAGCCCGACCCGACCATCGAGCTTAGGTATTGAGCCCGAGCCTGGCCCTCATATAAAGCCTAAAGCCTGGGTTCGAGCCTGACCAGAAATTTGGAAAAATACATTTTTTCTTGTTTATTCAATTAAAAACTATTTTATTTATATTAAAAGACCTCAAAACCTAAAAAATAATGAAAGATCTCACTATTACTTGAGAAAAGAGAAGAATAATAAAGAAAAAATATTATATATATATATATATTTTATTATATAAATATATATTTGTTATATAATACATTATCAAGTCGGGCTCGGGCTCGGGTTGGGCTTTTTTGAGAAAGCCTGAGCCTGACCCGTAAAAGGTCGGACCCGATGTTTTAGGCCTGAGCCTGAGCCCACAGGCCTGAAATCCTGTCCAAGCCTGACTTAGATCGGGCCGGGCCGGGCCGGGCTCAGGCTACCTGGCCCATGAACAGGTCTAGTGTAAATGAAACTGAGTAGGGGATTTTTAAATCTCAACTTTGATGGCAGTAGTGTTAGAACGCAGGGCCTTCCAGCACAGGAGGTGTTTTCAGAAATGATGAAGGAAATATAGTGGCAATGAAATCTGGTTCAAATTGTCTTGGGAGACTCGATAAAGTGGAACTTATGGTGGATGTGTTTGGAGTGCAGAAGGCTGTGGAAATGGGTGTGTCCAACCTAATTATAGAGGATGATTCAAAAGTGATAATAGGCTGGTTAATGAATGAAGAGAAAAGTGATTTTGATGTATAGAGATCTAATGAAGAAATTCAAATGCTTAACTAGGAATATGCGAGTTTAGAATCAATAGGTTAGTAGGGTGGCAAATGGCATGGCTGATTCTTTAGCCAAACAAGGGGTCAATAAAAGTTTGATTTTCTGGGCTGAATTTTAATAATATTTTTGGGGGAGATAGTTGGGGTCAAGGTTCTAAATATCGATACGCCTGATACGCCGGTCAAAACCGGTTCAGGGGGGGCCATTTTAAGGTTCCTCCACCCCCTGAACCAGTCAAAACCCCGATACACCCTCTGTAGTGGCGTATCAGGGTGCTCCCGATACAATATGTGTTGATTTTTTTAACCTTTTTTGGAGTATGATCCATTTGGTTTTTCCTTTGATGGTTTTTCCTGCATTGGTTTGTTGCTTTATAATTAATGAAAAATGTCTGTTACTGATAAAAAAAATAGATGTGGGGTACCATTTCATTCTTTGCCTTAAGGTTTGTTGGTTCTAGTGGTGCCTGTTCTTTGTATTATATGTTCTTTGCTATCTTTTGTTGCATCTGGAGGGTGGGAAATTGAAAGATTTTTTAGGGTGTCTCTAGACTGTTTGGGCATCTTCCACGGAAGTAGGAACTTATTTAGTAGATTGTATGTCAGTGCTGAAGGACCTTTGCTTGTTTAAGAGGAGATTTGTGTATAAATGGCACACTATTTTAGGTGTGGAGGGTGGTGCACTGTGGAGTGGCTTCTTTCAGGTGCTTCCCCCTATATATATAGGGAAAGCACAATTTCTCTTTCAGAATATGAGCAAAATGGGCATATGTAATAAATGAATCGAACATTTTAATAATTTCTCATAACAGTTAATTTGTTGTAACTTTCCAACTTCACATAGTGTGTCATGTACTATTTTATTATTTTTAATTGTCACTAGCCTAGGTAGTCATTTACTTCTTTTTTTTTTGTATAAATTTATATGCTTTCTTGTGATTAAACAGGATAAAACTGTATTTCATGGTCTCTCTCTCTCCACATACACACTATCTTTTTGTTTTTTTGCTGTATCTTATGGAATTATTTATTTTCTTAACAATATTAAATCATATTAGAGATATAAAAGATCCAGAGCATCCTTATTCTTTAGAAGAACTCAAAGTTGTTACAGAAGATGCAATTGAAGTGGATGATAAGCATAGCCATGTTAGGTAATTCCATAGATTCTTCTGCTTTTACTTAATAGTCTGCATGCTTATATCTATCCTAGATGTCAATTCTCCAATCTCCGTCATAATACTGTTAGCTAATTAAATGTATTTTGTTCAGGGTTACATTTACCCCTACGGTTGAGCATTGCAGTATGGCTACAGTTATTGGGCTATGTTTGCGGGTGAAACTCATGCGCAGTCTACCTTCTCGATACAAGGTAATACCCCTATTATATCAAAACAAAAAAAAAAGAAAAAAAAGGTGCTACCCCTATGATATCAAGATGGGAAAGAAACTTGTGTTCTTTCTTTTTTGGATATGTGGATAAATCATATATTGGACAACAAACCAAATGATAACTGAGTTGGCGCGTACAATCCCCAGAGGTTGAAGTGGTTACAGGAAGGCATCTGGACCATTATTAAGGCATTACATTATCAGTTCGAAAATTGCCAAAGCTATCCACCATAAACTTCTCTGGTTCCATGGTGACAGATTTCATTAAAACATCAGAAAGCTCCTAAAAGGGAGCATACAGTAGGGGGCTTGTTTAAACTTAATTAATTAAAACAAGAAGGTATGACACTATGACTATCTCTTGAAGGAAGTAAATTACAATTTACTATGCACAACCTTCCAGGAAATGTCCCATATATCTTGAGCAGGTCTTTGCATGGTGCCAGACCAAAGTGACTACTTGATAATGCATCAAAGTTCACTTCAATAAAAGGCCATGGTCGGGGGAATAATGAAAAAGTAAGATAATTTTGATTAAACAATTTGGAGGGTTTACCCATCAACGAAAAATAAATAAAAAAGATGATTTGGAGGAATGAACATCCATAGATGGTGCAAGCCAAAATGCTTTGGCATTTGGGGAGAAAAGGGAGGAGTGAACTTTTGTGTTGGTTTCTTCATGGTCTCTTCAAGGCCGTGATGATTTAACCCATATTTGGTTTTGAGTGTTAAAGTGATTAATATTTAGGAGGCTCTACAGGGAGCAGAATCAGTATGGATTATATTCAAAAGCAAGTTCATGAAAAAAATTATACTCAGGGAAGATCTAATACTGAAAATGACCTCATTTTTTTTTTATCAATAACAATTTCATTAGCAACTTCATTAATTCAGCAAGAAGATAATTACAAAGAGGAAGACAAACACTCTTATCTTCTAAATACAACTTGAGCCCTCAAGAAGAAAAGAAAAGGAAATAAAGAAACAATAATTTACAATTTATCCCAAAACATTGAATCCCTTTCTACCCTTTGTTTAGCTCATCATCAGCTAAAGAGTTAGCTGATCTTTGAATCCACCTCATCTTCACTTCCATCTCCCTCACCAGCCACTGAAATTTTTTCCTCTCATTACTGTAATTCCATAGGCTACTATTATCTTTATTCAGCTACCTTATCACCACCTCCGAGTCCCCTTCAATTATGAGTTTTCTGATATTCATCTCCTTCGGAAAATGACCTCATTTCAGTGTTGCATGAAGCCTCCTAACTGGATGAAGTGTTTATGTTGGAACACATTGGCTTCTTCCACCATGGATTCTTGAAGATTGAGGGGACAAGTCTATGAAATATCTAATGTACAGTGTGACATAAGTTAATGTACATCAAGACTGCTATTTTTCCTATAGAACATTAATAATTAACCAACAGAAATTCTTTTTATCATTTCCTATAGGTATAAGATGGTAGGCATCTGTATCATTTTCATGGTATATACTTTTATTTAAACATGTCCCCAAGTCCATCAAAGCTAAACTTTTTTTTCTTTTTTTTTTATCAGCAGCCATCAAAGCTAAACTTTAACCTTCCATCAGGTGACTGCTCCCAATTAACATTTCTTGTTACAGGCCTGTTACGTGCACCAGTCATCACTGACCAGCCTCGCATTAGGTTTTCCATTCCACTGCCTTTAAATTCAGCACAACATCACAACTCATGACCCAATGAGCTATTCTCACCTAGGTTAGCTCAATTAGCTCCTCCACCCTTATCTTGTCATCAAAGGCTCTTGAATTTCTTTCCTCCCAAATAGTCCAAAGAATAGAAATAGATACTCTTGTGCTTTGCCATAGCAACCTCATTCTTTTAGATTTGCAATCTATGACATTTTGCCCAAAAAGATCCACAATGTTTTGTGGGCACACCCATTGCTTCCCAAAGAGCAATAGGAAGTAAGACCACATCTTTTAAGAGAATTGACAAAACAGAAACAGGTGATTGGAACACTCCACTGTTAAGACAAAGAGTGCACAATCATAAATGAAGAGAAACTGGTGATTGGAACAGAAACAAGTGTTTACTATTTGAAGAGAAACTTCCCAACAGAAAATCTTTACCTTCGGAGGAGGAGGGCCTGACCAAATTTCTTAATATGGAAAAGGAGAGGTCAAAAGCAACTTCTGAGAAGGTTCAAGGGATTTGAAGAAAGAAGAACAAGAGAAGGAACCATTGCATGAAAGGGGCCAAATTCACTCGTCCTCACCAGTAAAAGTATGATAAACATTAGATAAACAAGAGAGAAGTGTCATATAAATCCCTGTCCCCTACACCTCTTCTCAAATGCAGATTCCAAGACAAAGAACCATTTTCCAAAGAAACCATATCTCCAATCATAAATTACTTTGAATAGCATCTCTTTTGTGTCCAACATCAAGAGTATATTGTTCACCGAGCATTATGTCTCTTTGTGCAAGATAGTTGGTTGCCTATATTGGTTATTTTTAGATCTTATGTTGCATGAATATGGGATCCTATGTCATAATTTGTTACTTTTGTTTCTTGCATTTTAATTTATATGGAGCATTATATAATGGTGAAATATTGGTCATTGTTGGTTATTGCATTCAAGGTGTTCATAAATGCCTCCTCTTTATTTTCGGAGATTTATGAGTGTTAAGAAAATCTTGGGAGAGTATTCAAAGATGGGGAGGGCAGGGTGATAGCATTATACTCTGGCCCAATAGGTGTTGGAGATTCATTAAGAGCTGAGATTATGGCCTTACTTCAAGGATTGTGGCCAAGCAATGGGGAATTCATAACTATGAGGTGTGGACATTTAGATAGCAAATAAGGGAGATCTTTGCTTAGCAAGGGAAGCTGGAGTACTCTTTAATTGAACGAGGTCAGCCAATGGTGCGGCTAATTCTTTGACATTGTGTGTTCTTTTTGTTGGTTTAATGGAAGTTACCGTTTCCAATAAAAAAACTTCACAAAATCTTAAAGCATTTTTGTAGTTTGTGACTGATTGAACGCAGAGTATATTAAAGGGTTTTGAGTCTTAGTTTCCATCTTCATCTTTTTGTTTGAGGTGTATCTGGATGTTGGATTTTTATCCAATGGATTTTATTTTATTATTATTATTTTTAGTGTTGCTTGTAGGTTGATTCATGGTAGTTTACTTGGTAGTCAGGATTGAAGTAGAAGAGGAAAATAGGATAGCATTGGTTTATGTGGAAATTATATGGGTTTAAGGAGGAAGGTTGTATACTTGTATTGTGTGGGATTCACCTTGATCAAATAGCAGAAATTCCAAAAAAGGTGAAGTCTGTAGATTTTTTCTGCTTTAGTTGCGAATTGGGATCAAAATAAAAGGTGACCATTAAGATGGAGCTGGTTTATGTATACATACTTTAAGCAGATTAAAGGAAATAAGGTTATATTTTGCATTGTTCAGTGTTCACACTGATAAAAAAAGTTGTGTTGTTCACCTTGATAAATCACAAAGGGAAATTTGTTTTTCATTCTTGTGTTTGCATAAATTGGTATTTTCTGCTGTGTCTTGATTGGATATTTTAATTTTTATCCAAGTCCTTGAACTTGGCTTTCTATGCTCCATATATTTTGAAAGGGTATTATTTTCTTACATGGCAATGCTTGATGCCATTGGTAAAGAATAAGTTTTCTATGACACTTCTGTTCTCAACTTCTCTCTCTTTTTGTTTAGGTGGATATCAGGATAGCACCTGGAACTCATGCAACTGAAGCTGCAGGTATTCTTTTTCTGATGCTTATATTGTATTTGGGTTGTGGTATATGAAATAGTAAAACTGGGTGCTTGTTTCACTTCTGAATATGCTTCATTAGTTAATCTGAGGGCTTTCAGACCCATGGAAGGGTAGCCTTTGATCAGGAAGTTCAATACAGGAGGTAACAGGAAGATTGTTGAAGATGTTGTGGAGGATCGTGGAGCATTGCTGTGGTTGATTGATCCCCTGGGGCTTGTGATCAGGAGGGTGTTGAATCTCCCGTAGCCTGTGACAAATCAGAGGCTCGGAAGGATGCAGATTTGCCAATTCAAGAAAGTTTTTCTATTTCGGTGGAGTTGTTTCTGATTGGTTCAGAGGAGAACAATGAAAGGGTGGATAGTGGACTGGGGGATGGGAAGGAAGTTCATGAGAAAGTTCATGTTCTTTGTTTGATCAGCGAAGAAGATGGAGGTGGTTCAGAGGAGGGTCCAGTGGAAGCTGTTGGTGACAGGAGTCTTTCCTTGATCTGGATTCGTGCTGGTGATGCTTTTTATTTTGAGGAGGTGATGATGATAGGTAAGTTAGAGTGGATTTGGGTCACAAAAGGAAAGATGAAGAGGGAGGTGAGGTTGAGGACGTTGGGCTGGCTCTAAAGAAGTTTCGCGTTCCTTACAAGAAACACATTGTTCACATAACTAAAAGTCTTCTTGCGGCTGAAGCTTTGATTGATTGGCGCAGGTCCCGCAAAAAATGTTAAAAGAGTTTACAAGAGAAAAGGGGTAAATACAAAGGTTTTGGTGTTGGATGGTGTTGGTGGGGGAGACTGTTTTGGCCCCAGAAATTCAGAGATGCAGTTGGATAATTTTCACAAGAAAAGGAGAAAGAGTTTGGGAAGAGTTGAAGATGAGGTGAGAATGGTTGATAGGGTCCCAGGAGAAAAGGTGGTGAAGGAAGGAAGTTTAGCTATTTGAGAAAATTGTTGACATTGGAAAAAATCTTGGTCTGTTTTTATGGGTGGGGAGGCTTTTGTTGGAAACGCCTTGAGGAGATCGAGAGGAGGGAGGAAAGTGTGAACAAAGTTATAGTGGGGGAAAGAGGAGAGGTGTGGAATGAAGCTGATGATAGGCAGGAAGATCTGCTTGTGGAGGAGGATTAGTGATGGACTGATGGCTTGTGCAGTTTTCATTCGGTCTTGGGGGTTTAGGGGATGAAGTGAAGATGTATTGTGTTTGACGAAGTTTTCGGTTTGCTGTTTTGTTTGTTGTTGTTTGGTTTTTTCTTTCATTTAAGGCGTTTTCCCTTCCTCTTGTTGGTGATTCCTTGTCACCATGTATTGTTTGTTCTCTTGTTTCTTTAATAAATTTCCTTTTATTATCAAAAAAGAGGTAGCCTGGATCTGAGTGACATTTTCTCCATAAAGTCTAACAAAGTTTGATGGAGCATGAAGAAACAGAGTGTGGACTCGAACAGTCAAACCCATATATATTAATTAGATGTCAACAATGTCAGTTTGTACCTATCTAGTTACCAGGTGTTTTTATAATCTTCTCTAAACTGGAATTACAGAATAATGGATTTGTCTAGTAACATGCTGCCGTTAGCTTCTTGCAGTTAATAAACAGCTGAATGATAAAGAACGGGTGGCAGCAGCATTGGAAAACCCTAATCTCTTAGATATGGTTGATGAGTGTCTGGCACCAACTTATGCTTGACCAAGTGCCATCTGATGAACAAATTCAGTTTATGGCTTGTTTGAGGGGTCCACCGTAGCACCTGTGGTTCTTATTTACTGAAGTAGCAACAATGTGTTAGCTCCACAATTTATTTTGCTTCCTTTCGTTTCATTCTTTGGTGTTTTGAAGGTTTAGATACTGTATGAGGTTTTCTGTGAAGTTCAACTTTGGGTTGGAATTATTGAAATTGATGCAAATGCTTATTTACTTTGACCTTTGCCTTTAATGGTGTACTGAAACTTCGCTGAAACTGTGTGGATCATCATATCTTCTATGACTTGTCTCACAACGTTCAACAATACTGTATTGTTTTGTTTCATCCAATCTTCTCCTTAGACATCCTTCAAAGCCCTTATGTCCATTACATGAAGATCCAAATGAGAGTGGACAAGAGAAGAAAGCCCCTGATTTTTATAACATACTTATCTCTAGTCCGTGAAGAACATGGGAAACTCACCTTGGACTTCTCACTGTGCATAATCCATTGAGAACATGTTGCCATGGCATATAGGATTGGAAATTTTTTCCATTTTCCTGATCCCCACAAGGACCCACCCCGAATGTGGCGGGGATGGGGATGATTTTTGCCCCATGGGGATGGGGATATGGAAATTTTCATCCCCATTGTCGTGGACGGGAAGAGTACACCATGCATGTATGTATATATTTGAATCTCTTTCAATAGTTTTGTCAATTTTTAATTATTTTATTTTATTTTAAATAAAATAAAAAAAAAGACAAAATAATTGACATAATAAAAGAATACGGAGAGTGGAGATCCCCTTTGGTCCCTTCTAACAAGGATGCGGATGGGGATTGGTGATGTGGATAGGAATTTTTGTGAGATCACATCAGCACCCCACATGCACATCTCAGCGTGCATTGGAAATATCTCCCTTATTATTGGGAGATGTTTCCAATACACAATGGGGATGTGCTGTGGGGTACTGATGTGAATCCAATTTTTGTGGGGACGGATGGGGAATGGCTTGCCATGGCGAGTTGCTTCCTAATGCAAGAATTCAATAAACCATTTACTGAGACTGGTTGAGTTAGATTGATTATTCCCATGGATTATGATCTGGGTGCTTCAACCCATCTAAGACCCACATGCTTGTTTTTTTTAATAGTTCTAATGAGAAAAAAAAACCTTAATTTTTGTTTTGCTAATGTTGTTCAAACCTCATTAATCAATTGGGCATTTTGGTAGAATGACCCTTGTTATACATGAATTGCTAAACAGGATTTCCTACTCACTTTTTCTACCCATTCTCTACCCGTTATGAATTGCAGCCAGATATCTCTATTATGAATTGAGAGATATGCGACTGCAATTCACGGTGTGTACAGAATGGATAGAAAAAGTAAGAAATCTGGATTCCATGAATTGCAACATCAAATGTTATTCAAACCATGGTTTGAAGATGTGGGCGTGGGAATACGCCTTGGATGAGTAAATGGTGATGTTATGTCTCTCTTCAGATAAGTATTATGGCTCAGGATTTTGCTCAATTGAATAATTTGCCACAGCAGGTTTAGGTTAAGTCATCCAGTGGTGAGATAAATAAATTAAATTAAATTAGAGTTGACAGTATGACCATTGGCGCTTCTAATTATTCTTTTTCTGATTAACAGGTACCTTAAAAAGACGGATAAGTTTTTTAAAAAGTGTGCATTATTATATCAAATATTTCTATATTATATTTTGTCATACATGTATTATATTAACTATTATGTCCCTATTAATATTTAAAATTTTCTCAGTAAAAGGGATTTTATTTATTTGTTTGTTAGTTTATTGCTGGTTGCCTAAACAAAATTTGAGAGGGTATTTATTCTAGTGTGCCACTTTGATCATTATTAAACATAGATGAGGAATTTTATTAGGTGCATGAGTGCATCCTCCACAAGCAACAACAATAACAATAACAAAATGGTTCTTTATGATCAAATTAAAAAATAATGGTTAGAAGAAAGATGTTTTATATTCAGAAGGATCCATCTATATCTATATGTATATCTATATTTTTTTATAAGAATATATCCATATCTATATTAGAAATAGGAAAAGGGAGACAAGAGGTCTACTCACTATAGAGCTCACATGGACATCTTTTTCTCATTTCTCATACATGTTATTTATTTTTAAATGAAATTATCGATTATTAAAAATATAAAAAAAATCAAAATAAAAGCCCTCTTGGGTCCTAATTGTCTTTATAAAAATCCATCACTACTCTCTCTCTCTTTCTCTCTCGACCCAATAGTCTAATATTCAATATTTGTAACATCTCCCTTCCCCATTAAATCCCTCAATTCCTCTTATCTCTTTTGGCTCTTAAAGCAGGAGTATAAATTAAATGGATTGGGTCAGGTTGAAGTCCAACCCAAGACCAACCCTAAAACATGGACCCTAACCTAAACCCATATTGATGCCAAAACCTAAATTTGTTAGCCCAAACCTAACAATATTTCTATCTAAGCCCATGCATTGCATGGATTTACTTGCATGTTAGAAGTAAAATGGAACCTATGCAAAATATGACTGTACATCGCCCCAAAATGGAAATTTTCACCTTTTGTTTTTTACCATGCTTGTTCTCAATTGTACTTAGACTAGATTAGTAAAGTTTTGGAAAACCCAATTCAGTGACGTAAAAACTAGTCTATGTGTTGGATTGAAAATGATGAATCTCATATCCGTCTTTAAAAAAGAATGAAGAATTCCATATAAGAATTCATCTACGGATGCATACAAATTCCCAAATCACATTTAAATCCTGTATGTTCTCCGTTTTACATTTTCTTTCTTGCTCTCTTGGTTTCTGATACAATATAGTAGAATTTCAAAACCCTACCCCGGCTTTTCTTCCTTTTATAACGAGTAATGGAGAACCTTTGGTTTAATAGAAAATAAGAGAGAAAGAGACAATCAGACAATTGAGGGAAGACTTGAGAATTACCTGATCCAAAATCATTCTAATTTACTAATTTATAATAAAAATGATTTAAGGTTCGATTAAAATGCCGGAAAAACATGATATCGGAAAAACTTATCCAATCAGCATTGTAAAAATGGGAATCAATCAGGTGAGTTTTCATCAAAATTCACTGATCACAGCCTTATCTGTATCATGTCTTTCCAGCACCATAGATAACAATTTATTAACAGCGCCAACAGGGGTGCCCCAAATTAGCAACAGTTATTGAAACTCTATATTAAATAAATAATTGTCCGAAGCACATGATCATCATCAACTAGACAGGATTTACCACTATTAAATTAAAAAGGCTCCTCCAACCAAGTATTGGTCAAATTGGAGGGGCCTGAGTTGAGTATTTGTTAAATTTTGAAGGGATCATTGGAAATTCTTTATTCTTTGAATTGGATATGCAATTTGGATCAGATCTCCCATTGCTCAGTTCAATTTGTCAACCAACTGGTGTATCTTCTCCCAAAACGAGCTCTATCCATTCATACTTGGTCTTTATATTCCTCATTAATTCGTTCTCTCGGCAGTCTTAAATGATTATAATTTGAGCATTTGAATGAATGAAAATTTGCCTTTCTGGCGTTGAAAAAACACTAAGGGTAGTGACTTAAATGCATTAAGGTCGCGTGCTTATGTTAATGCTTAATTAATGGAATAAGTGTGCAGAGAAAAAATAATTAGGGTATGAAGTAGGATCTATTCATGCCTAATCAATATACTATTTATTGACCTATTAGCTTAATTTTGCATTATTATATTGCAAATATCTCAAGCTGACCTCAATATGTCCACACACACACACACATATATATATATATATATATATATATATATANATATATATATATATATATATATAATTACTTTTATTTTTCATTATTACATGTGGCTTATTTCTTGCTTCATGGAGAAAATTACGAGGACAATATAAATAAATAATAATAAAAAAATCAATTTAATGACCACTATTCCTTTTATTTTTCTTTTTTCTAAAAGCAGCATGCTTAAAAGAGGCTTATTAGGGATGCAAATGGATCGGATTGAATTCAAATAAAAGTATATTTGAATCCGATCCGATCCGATCTGATAGGACTCGATTTGAATTCGAATCATATTGATAAGTCGGGTCTTTGGATCTGATCTGATCTGACTTTGTTTTCTTTAAAAATTAATAAATTATTAAAATAAAAATAAAATATACTAATTTAAATAAAGTAAAAATAAAATATATAAGTACTTTTTAATTATTTTCATTATATATATACTTATTTTTATAAAAAAAAGAAAATATATTTATAAATAACTAAATAACACATATATATATGTATTAATACATATATATATATTTATTTATAAATATATAATATACATCAGATTGGATCTTCTCGGATCGGATAAGATGATCCGAATCTAATCCGAAAATTCAAATAGAGGTGATCCAAATTCAACCAAACAGGATTGGATCTTGGATCCCGACAATCCATTTGCACCCGTAAGGCTTACCTATTTATGTGATTTAAAAGGTCTCTTAAATATCAAGTGTCAATTAAACCTCTTATAATACTCCCATCTGCATGGGTCCATTAATTGAAGTCCAATTATAATAATTCATTTTAGGGTTGAAAAGGGTATCTAGCTAATTGTTATCTGAATTCGATCCCATTTAGAGTGACCTGAATTGAAGTTGTTTATAGTGGAATAAATATGAATCCATCCCTATCTGTTCTGATAAGATCCAATTCCATTTGATTATATATTGTTAGATAATAAAAATACTATTCAGGAACCTTATTTAATAGTTTAAGCTTTTAGGTTGATATTCATACGTTTAAAATTTATATGGTATCTACAGTAAAGATGATTTAGATGTAGTATTTTTTAGTAAATAGTAATAGATTTAAGTTTCGTGTAAGTAATTTTCAATTCATTTTGTCCATGATATATAATATCAAAGTTATTATTAATTCATTTTATTAATAATAAATAACATTTTATTAATAATTAATTATAATCCAACTTCAATTCAAATCCTATATAATAAAATGGATAACATCCGTTTGGAAGTAGTACAAATGCAAATATGGATAGCGTAAATACATACAAAATAATACAAAATATAAGGTTTTACACTCTATATATTTGCATTTATACTCCTTCCAAATTCATCCTTACCAAAAAAAAGGGTAAATTGTAAAATCTATCTCGAGTTTCCTGACAATTATAAAACCTCTCTTGAGGTTTCGTTATAGTAAGAACCTCCCGTGTAAATTTGAAAAATCTGCAGTCCCTTCCACCATTGTCATAGTAACAAGGCTTTGAATTTATGAAATTGCCCTTATTACTCATTGGGGCATCTTTTTCTACATAATTCAGAATGTCAGATTTGCCCTTCCAAATTTCACTCAACTTGATTAGTTTACAAAAGTAAAATTACTTTACTCTTTCAATTTGACCTATGGAACCTTTTTAGATAAAAGATCTTTGGCAGTATTCTAAGCCCCATTTGGCACGTCGTTCTATGTGAGCTGTTGGTTGTTTGGAAGCCAACAGCCCATGTTTTCGTCTTTTTCCCGTTTGATTGGATAAATACTATCCGCCAAAAGATGTCTCTTCGAAAAGACACGTAAAGCCCGTTTTCGATTATTTTCGAAAAGCTCTAAATGAAGTTCTTCAATTTTTTTCATCACATAATTGCATGGAAAGGCGTGCCTTAATCAGGTGGTCTTTAGGTTGCTAAAATCTTAACGCAAAAGCTCATATTGTCTTTTGATTGTTAGATTTGCCGAAAGATCTTTCAAAAAAGATTTATCAATAGATACCTTAATAAATATTAATACAAATTAATAGACATACGCCATAATGATAAAATAGGTATTTACAAAAAATATTGCATTAGGCCAAAGTTTTCCATTGGCAGAATGATGGAAGGGAGGTTACTACAGGTCTTTTCAAAATAACATGGGAGATTTTTGTTAAAATGAAACCYCAAGGAGTTTTTATATTTGGGGTGACCGAGGTGGACTAAACCATAAATTTCTCTTTATATTTTAGTTAGCTAAGAAAAGAGAAAAACAGTATTTTTGGCACTAGTGCAGCAAAAACGTTGTAGAGGTATGGAGCTGTAAATTCTATATAGTCACACTGTTTGACCTGGACAGTCACACCGTCCGACCTAGAAACTGTCCCGACAATCGGTTATTTTTTATTTTACTTTTTAAATTGCAGTGGGCTCTTCATTGAACCATTGACCCGAAAGCTGGGTAGAGCCAAGTGATTCCAGTTCTGGGTCGGTTTTAAAAACATTGGTTGCATCCCGACATTATTATTACTTGACACGAGGTGCCATGTTACAGCATCTACAGGTTCAACATTACAAGCCTTAGGTGGAAGAATGCGCGGAACCCGAAAAGTAAAAAAAAAAAAAGAAAAGAGAAAAAAATGTTTTGCTTTGTTTAGTTCATTGGTTCTTCTCTTTGAACATGGCAATACTTGGAAGTTGGAACTATCATTGTTAGGGAATTTATTAATTAATCATTGATTTAATTCCACGATCTCTCTCTTTCTCGTGCAGAGTCCATAACCATCTTTCGATTTGAACCCTCGATCGCCAACCCAAAGCAACCGCCTATCTCACTAGTTTTTCTACAATTAATTAATCCACAATGTAAACAATCTGATCACCTTTACTCCACTATTCCTTTTACGTTTCTTCTTACACTAAAATACAGAACAGACAGGAACTACAACATTTTCTTTATGGAATTAAGTATAAAACTAGCTTCCAATCATGTACTTAGTGCTTCTTTTCCTTGAACATTATTTTCTCAGATAGATGAAGATAGTCTCTTAATTAGTTCAGCTCCAACTCTGCAACCTTGGTACTGCATTTCAAGACAGCATCATCCACTGTTAGGAAGATCTGATCCTGCCCAATCAATTCCGTCAACTTGGATGCGTGAAACTTGTCTATCACTGCTTGCCCTGGATTTGCTAGAACAAGCTGTAGAACATGTAGTAGCTTTATTATACAGTTGTCCCTGCCTAGATTTATTAATACTCTCTCTTCTCTCTCTCTCTCTCTCTCTGATAAATATATAGTATCTTTAATTTAATAACATGGGATGGTTATACTACTGTGGCTTACCTGAACATCTTTCTTCCTGAGGCTCTTATATAGATCTTCCAGAGAATGGATACCACTGGTGTCAATGTCAATAACGGCTGCAGTGAAAAGAAGAATCATGAAAATGAGTTTCAAGCTAGAGAGATGATCAATTCCAACATGTTTAGTAAAAGGGGAGAGTCTGAATGTTTACGTGATAGATCAATGATAAGGAACTGGATTCTTGGTAGGAACCTTGCTTTGAATTTCTCTTCTTCATCACTCAACCATCTTCCAATCCTACAAGAAAGTGAATATAATTTAACATATTGTCAGTTATATGCTACTCAGTGACTTAATTTTCTTAATCAAAATTTCAAAATCCAAGGTCATCCTGAGCAATGTTGATTCACACTCCTTCCTCATTATATTGAATCTATTAAATTCAAGCTAGTAAGAAAAAATTAAGTCAACATTTGAAAAACAGATCAAAGGGAGTTCGCTCAAAAATACCTCTCTTTGACATAGTTACAGTTGGAGAAATAGATTGCAGAGTCGACTCTAACTATGAGTAAGCCTGGAACCCTCATTGCATCAGGATATTGATCAATGTTCCTATAGATGGTTGTCTTGCAGGGAAGCTTTCCAAGTAATACTACCCTTGGCCTTGTCACTTGCAGGAGTATCTTAGCCAAAGATAGGGAAACCTGTGTCATGTAAGAAGAAAATTAAAGCTTATGAAGAGAACCCATTAATTAACTAGAAGTAGTAAGCTGATTTAATTTGTAGGTTTTTAGATATAATTCTTACAGCAATTAAAAGGCCGATTTCAACCGAATCAAAAACCACACCAAGGAAAGCTCCCATGCAAGTCACGAAATCCAATTTATCAATCCTCCATATGAGAAGCATTGACTCAATGTCGATCATTCCGATCACGGCGGAAATAATGATAGCAGAAAGAATGGTGCTGGGAGTGTACTTAAAGAGGGGTGTGATGAGTTCCAAGGTTAGTAAGACAACAATAGACATTACTACATTGGATATGGTTGTCTGGCAGCCAGCCATGTAATTCACTGCAGATCGAGAGAAGGAACCTAAAACAGAAGTGGAGTCACCATCAATTAATCAATTCATGCAGAAAGCATAAAGAAAGATGGATATCATTAGCTTATTGATATTGGGTTTCTGTGAAAGGGGAGCTTTAGTTGATAGCTAGGTCTAAAAACAATGTAATTTCATCCGATTCATGACCACCATATCTACATATTTGTAGGCAGCATTATCAGCACAAATCCTCTACTGCAAAATGAAACACCCATTTCAGTTTTGCATCTATTTGCTTCTAACTATGATATGCACTTCTAGCTCATGAAAAATTTGTATTTTTTTTCTCATTTGCACTCACTAACAGTGCAAATTTTGCATCCTTCCTCATCCTTCAATTCTCTATCATGTAAAGTGGGGACCACATCGTCTTTCTTCCTACAACACTCCAAAATAAATCTCTCTCTCCTCTTATATCTCCATTCTCTTTCATATAAAGTGGGGACCACTCCATTTTACTTCCTATTATATTTCTCACAAACAAATATGACAAAGTCAAATCTGAAGCAATAACTAAACCAAAATTTACCCTCAGACTATTTTCATTCCCATGCATTTACACCAATAATGCAAATGAAATTGGCACTCCAAGCAAACTGAGCTAAGTGTTCCACTGGTATGGTTCTCACTGTTTTTGTGGAATCTTTAATTTTTTTTCTTTTATTTTTGTTTCTTACCTGTGGCCAGATAACAAGAAGTCATTGAGCCAACAACATTCATTGCTCCTAGTGCTACCATTTCTTTGTTGCCGTCAATCTGATAGTCCTTCATGGATGCAAATGTTCTTGCAATTGCTAAAGCTTCCTGATAAACCCAAAGCATTAATTGTTCTTAAGATACAGTCCATTAGATTCAAAATATTTTCTATGATAGATTGACAAAATATGGATGAAACTATCTTACTGTCAACGCTATCATGCCAGCCACAGCGCCAATCTTAACACCTTTCATAACATATTTGCCCGTGAAATAAATTTCATGCACAGATGGCTGATTAATTCCTTTTTTTATGTGTTTCACCTTCACACGTACGTAATCACAAGTAGCAGCGCTCAGTCATACCAAAAGGCAGAAATAAAGGAAAAGAAGAAGAAGAAGAAGAAGAAGAAGAAGCATATATAGAAACTACTACTTACAATCTGAACACCCTTCTTATCGGCACGAAAAATGTACACAAAGAAGGTGGACAGGATTACAGAGATCAGTGGAGCAATTGCTGGAATCCAAAAGAACCTCTTGTTCTTCTTTCCCTGTTCATAAACCACCTAACGATTAGAGAAAGTATTCAATGCAATAAACCAAAATTAAATACATTTAATAATTAATATATAGTCTCTTACAATGTGCTTGGCTAACAGAAGGAAACCCAAGAATGTTGTTCCTATGACTATAGTCTGCCAATTCCACTGCAAAATGTTGTAAATTTCAGTAGTCTTAGGCTGAACTCAGAGCTCAGTTGGATTGTTTAATCCATGCATGGTGTATGGATCCTTGAAATAGCAATTAAAGAAGGGAAAGATTAATGCTTACTCCATGGTGTACTGATCCCCATACTGATCGCATAACAGAAACAATATCAGTTTTTCTTGTAAAATCTTTTATGCCGAGGAAACCTTTTAATTGTTGCAGTGCAATTGTAATGGCAGTCCCAGACAGAAACCCAACAATTGCAGCATGAGATAGGAAATCTATCAAAAATCCCAACCTAAAAGCAAACCCAGAAACAGTCATCATTATATGGTGTAACAAATAAACCGATCGAGAATTAATAAACAGTAAACCAAGATCGGTACAGAATAATTAAGCTGTTGATTACCTGAAAAGTCCAAGTGCAGCTTGAGTGATCCCAGCAAAAAAAGTAGCCGTGAAAGCAAGCCGACGGTAGTCAGCTGCATTCTTGACGGGATCAATCTCATCCTGGAGCATAGTTCCCAGTATGAGAGACACCACGGCTGCCGGTCCGATGGCAATATCTCTTGAACTTCCCAATACGGCATAAATTAATGGAGGTACAAAGCTGGTGTCTGTAAAAATTAACAATTAACCCTTTAAGCAAAACACAGGATTACTACTTGATACAGGATCCAAGCAAAACCTAGAATTTCAGTATGAAGAAGCACTTACATAGCCCATACTGTGGAGCCAAATTTGCAAGCTTCGCATACCCAATATCCTATTCATTTTTTCAAGCAAAAGAACTATTAATTAGCATCATATGTAAGTTCCTACTTTTCTTTCTGGGACCCATGAAATATCTTCTCTCTACCTGTGGAATACAGAGACTTGCAATGGTGAGTCCTGCAATGAGATCTCCTTTAAATTTAGCTAAACTGTAGTCTCTTCCCCATTCGAAAATGGGGAAAATGGCCTGGAGACCCAGGATGAGCTTTCTTGATCTGGGTTGATCCTTGAAAGGGCGTAAAGGGTCATCTGGAAATAACGTTTCCTTCACAGTTTCCTTGAAATCCTTGAGGAGATTCTGGGGAGATGGCACTCCCACCTTGTGAACGTGCGATGACAAGCTCTCCGTGCGACGACGTGAGGATGGCAGACTCTCAATGTCCATCTCCCTGTTTTGCGTATCTTCGTCAGTTGAATGACCCACCGGAGGCAGAAACTCTCTCTCTCTCTCTCTCTCTCTCTCTGAAGCTAGCAGAACTGTATCTGAAATTTTCTCCTGCACCACAGAAACAAAACCAGATACTCTTGATCAGAGAGGGCGTAATGTGCATCATGGAGTGATTATTACACTAATATAACGAGACCCTTTTGAATTTTAGTTGATCCCGTTACGTTCATGATGCAAAAGTGAAAGCTTATTAGAAGAACTATACAACTTAACAGGAAACTAGCTCAAGGTGGAGGCAACGAGAGCTAACAATGTAGAGATGCTTCAGAACTCAGAAGTTCAAAGGCTTCTCTCTGACAAAGAAGAAACGAGGGATTGTCTTTCTTATATAGTTCCCAAGAGAAAGAGAAATTCCAGGGCAATAGGGGATTCAGTGCCCATAGAATATGATCATCCGAGCTAGCTAGATCTTTTCCATGAATATATATTATCACATGCAAGAATGCCAGCGCAGCAGTAAGAGGGAGTTGATCATCTGTTGATTAATTTTTGCAAAGCGTGATTTGAAGGCTTCAGGGAATGCGTTGACTTCACTGTGTCTTGAATCTTGATGGCAACTGCTGATGATAAGAGATTCTCAGATCTGGGCAATTTGCCTTCTCGCTGACATGGAATCATATTTAATAATTAATATTGTCTTTGTCGCCGATTGATTCTTCTTCTTTGCCATAGTATATGCCGGTTATTTACAATGCAATTTCATTTTGCACTGGTGCAAATAAATTGAATGCAAGTTCTGATTAATTATTGGCATTCTGAATTTTACACTAAGCCAAAGTGAAGTAGAATTTACACTTTTCTTATTTGTACTATATACCAGAGTTTGTCACGGATTAATTCTTCTTGTTTGCCATCGTTTCTTAAATGCCTAGTTGTTTACGTTGCAATTTCATTTTGCAATGGTGCAAAAACATGGGAGTTCACTCATAATATGTTGCCCAACATATATACTTGTATAGTTGTATGATTTTGTTTTCAGTTCATCCAATTTCCTCTAGCCCAGGACCATCTAACCAAAATAAGATCGGATTCAGTCCTCACAAGACTGTGTGCTCATACGTACTTGTATGTTTCTATATATGGGGAGATATTCCGAATGCAGAGATACAAGTGGCTGTAAAGACGGTGTAAACATGGTCTGTCTTGTGAGAATTGAATCAGAGTTCAACCAAAATTTGGAGGTAAGTATATATGAGGGCAAGTCTGAGGCTCTGAGCTTCAACTCAAAGCCCATTAGATGCATTAGTGCACTGCCAGGGGTTTATTAATGCGAGGCATTGAACATACAAAAAAAAAGGCAAAAGAAAGAGAAGCTGAACTAATTCAGTCAATAAGCTAGCTACTTGCCCAGTGGACTATGCTTCTTGACTGAATAAGATTATCTTCTCTTCTTTTTCTAGGCTAGCCTTATGGCCCATGCAACATGTTACTGCATGTTGGAAGGGCCAAACTGCACTGTATTTAGATAATCAATTCAGGTCTCTTTTACTAAAATTTTGACGGATATTCATTGATTAATGTACACCTTAGCATGATCCGAATTGAGAGATAACAGATATTCTTTTTCACTAGTTTTAATACATACCCTAATGCCATACATACATGCATGAATTCAATAGGGAAGAGAGAGCTCGGGTTGAGAAATTATTAAATTTTCAATGAGAAGTAGTGTAAATTTTTCAATACATATGTATACACTAAAATGAATATGTATCCAATTAACAAAAAGATTATGATGTATTTTAAAGTAATGTACGTGGGATGTAAAAAATATGTATATGTATGGAAAGAAATATATTTTTAAATCAAAAAAATATATTTAAAAATAAAGCAAGATGTAATTTAGCCTTGTATTTTTTGAAACCAATTCATTTTAAATTAAAAGACTATTTTATTCCGACTTAAAATTGGGTTTCAAAAGATTACATTTTTTCACATTTTAAGTTTACTTTCCATTGAAAAACTGGCCAAAACCATCCTTCTACCTCAAAATAATTCTGTACCACAACATTTTTAGAAGCTATATATGAAGTGCTTATTTGGGAGGGCCATCACGCCCCTATCTGATCTAATATATATATATATATATATATATATATATATATGTTGTATTTTTGTAAATTTAATATATTATTTATTTTTTTATAAAAATATGTATATATGATGAAAATAATTAAAATAATAATTGTATTTTTTGTTTTCTTTATTTAAATTAGTATATTTTTTCTTTTAATAATTTATTAATTTTTAAAGAAAACAAAATGGATTAGATTAGATCCGAAGATTTGACTTCCCGATTAGATTTAAATTCAGATCCTTACCTAACAGATCTGATTGGATCTACCATGAATAGTGTTGGATCGGATTCAGATATACCTTGATTCAAATCTGAATTCTTCAATTCATTCTATTTCCTTTCATTAAATCATACATTTAAGGCATTATCTCTCATTTTCTCTTATTAAATCATATATTTAAGGTATTTTTGCTATTCAACATTAAATTCCACTAATTAAATCTTTTAATAATCTATCTATCAACCAACCAACCAATCAATCAATCAATTAATCAATCAATCAATCAATCAATCTATCTATCTATCTATCTATCTATTTATCTAACTATCTATCTACACACACAAGCACACTAACATGGTGTTTAGAGACCCAATTTTCACAAAAAAACACTTCTACCATGTAGGCTATGTCCTGACTTTTGAGGCATGCCCGATTTTTTAATAATCGGATGGACCAAATAATGAGATACATGGGTGTTTGTTGAAACACCTATGTGGATCCAATGTGACACCATTTTTTGAAAAACAACCATGGTTTCAAACATCCCCTAAAATACAACAATCTAGAAATTTTCTCCTTTTTTATTTTTTATTTTTTATTCAATGTTATTTTTGAAACAACCAATGATATGTTCTCCTTCCCATAAAAATTACCTAAAATACCTCTCTCCCTCTCTCATACATTCTCAATAACCTAAATAGTATCTTCTCCTAAAATTTCTCCTAAACTATGCCCCCCCTTTCTTCTAAATTATCTTTAATTCCTATTTATCCTCTCCCCCGCTTTTTATCTATATCTATCTTAAGAAAGTTTGAAGTAAAAAATTAAAAACTATTTAAATAATATAAAAAATTAATATAATAACTTTAAAATATTTATTAAAAAAACAACAAATAATTATAATAAATTCAATAATATTCATATTATTAATAAATTTATAATTTTACAAAATTCATTATGAAATTATGTACTAACAATATAAAATATGATTTTCTGGATTATTCAATTTAAATGTTATAAAATTTTAACATTAAAAAATAAAATAGCATTTCAATATTTTAATAACTAAATATCATAAATAACAAAATATTAAAAGTAGATAAATAATTATATAAAAAATATTTATTATTACGTAATAACTTTAAACTAAATAAAATTCAAATGGAAAAAATTAAATATTTTATATATTATTTAAATATTTAAATAGATAAATATTTTAAATAATGAAGTATTAAACATAACTAGATTTTAAATAATTAAAATAATGAAATTATGTAATAATAGTATAAACTATAATTTTATAGATTACTAAATTCAATAAATATTTAATATTAAAAATTTCAATAATGATATTTTTAAATAACTAAATAATATTGTAAATAACTAATTTCACTTATATCAATTAATAGTTCTAGAAAATAAATTTCTTAAACTAGTATTTATTTATAATAATTTTAAAATCTTAATCTATATTTATTATATATTTATCTATACTAAAATTAATATTTATTGTATTTTCAATAACTATTTATTTTTTTATAAATATATTTTCAATAATTATGTACAATTTTATTTTTGTTTTGTTATTTAATAGTAAATTTTGAATAATTATTGSAGATTAAGTTGTAGTTATTTAACTTTTTAAATTTAATCTATTGTACTTATTGTATTTTTTATTGATTAATATTTATTAGAGATTAAACTATTGTTCAGTATTAAATTACTTGTTAACTAATTTAATATATTTTTAGTATTCATTGTATTTTTGTAACTATTGTATTTTTATTAGTTATTTATTGTATTAAATTTATAAATATGTTTTCAATAATTGTGTATTTTGCTGTAAATTGTCAACAATTATTGGTTATTAAACTATTGATAGATTAGACTATTATTTTGGCTAGACTTAGGAGTGTTCACGAGTTGGTTCAGCTCGGTTGTAGGCTGTTTGGCCAACTAAATAAACTTGGTCAGGTTGGAAGTTGGTCACTCAAAACCAACTGGCCGTTAGTGAAAATTGGCCAACTCAAGTTGTATCTGTTTGGGTCAATTATCAATTTGGTCAATCAGTTCAAAGTATTTAAATTTAAACTTAAAAAAAATTATGGTGGCATTATTAAAAAATAAATTTAAAAATTTAATTTATGATATAAAATATTTTATGCTAAAAATATAGGAATTTTCCCATATATGGTCAGGTTGTTTGATTTTTAGTTGATTTACAAATGGTTGAAACAGAACTAATCTAACTTGGTCAAGTTGGAAAATTCTTGAACCAAAGCTAATTGGAAATACTAGAAAACTGACTAACTTAGGTTGAGTTGGTCAGTTTCATTAATTTAATGAATAACCCTAGTTGAAATTAATTATTGTTGTTTTTGTATTGCTAAAAATTATTAAAAGTAGTAAATAAAATATAAATAAGTATTTATTATTTAAAATGTTAAAAATATAAAACAATTGTATACTCTTATATGTGTTTCTATTATTTAGCTTCCGCTTAACAAATCTTGTGCATTGCGTGCATCTCTACTAGTATTACTATAAAATGATAATAGTTTCCCATTGCTTATGGGCCTTTTTAATCAAAATACCCCTCTTTTCTTTTTAAATTGTTTTGTCCTTGGTGTAAGAGCAAAAAATGTAATTTCAATACTGCTATTCAGTTCATTTTATTTGCTCTCATTAAACCCCCTATTTAAGTTATTATCCCATTTTCTCTCTCATTATATTCTATGTTTGAGGTATCTTACATTAAATTTCACTAATTAAATTCATGAACAATAATTTTAAAAGTACAAAAATCTATATTTTTTAAAACTAACTTGAAATTGGCTTTTTAGGAGGTGGATAAGAAATTAAACCTTTTGGGTCAAATAAGTCATCCCACAATGCATTAATCAAATATTAAATTTTTAAATTTATAAAAAGACACAAAAAATAAAGAAAAATTATAAAGAAATTGGAAAACTTAATATTATATATCCATCATGCTAAATAAAAAGAAGTATAACAAATAAGAAGTATTCCCATTAGCAATAGAAATGGAATAGAAAATTTAAACCGATCACTTGGAAGTGAAACCATTTTCCACTTTGACTAGCAGGTCAATGCTTCAACCATTTGGGTCAAATGGGTTCACCATAATGTTATATAGTTAAGTAATATTTTTTTTAAAATATAAAACATACAAAGAATTATTGAAAATACAAAAAAATAGAAAACTTAGAGGCACATCTCCGATATTATATATTAATCATATTAAACAAAAAAAAATGTGATACACAAGAACTATCTTTACGGAAAATTACAAATAGGTACCTTATACTTTGCGGGTAGTGACATATAAATACCCTGAAATTTCAATTGCAACAATTGAGCACCTTGAACTCTTGGAAATAGACACCTAGGTCCATCTGTTAGTATTCCTTCAGTTATCTATAGCATGTGTAGTTATGTGCAACTTTAAATCTATATTACTTTAACAAGCATGAATGACCTCAAGAATATTTCTGGAATTTTTTTAGGACAAAATTTACCTCCTTTATATTTAAATTTATTGATAAAAATGAGGGCAAATAGGGTGGCAAATAGGGTAACTGGTTCTTGATATTATATGAGTTGAAAAGAGGTAATTTTAAGATATTTAATACATTGAATTCCCTCTCATTAAATCCAACATTTAAGTTATTAACTTGCATTCATGTTCATTGAATTAAGCCAATTTTGTTTTTCTCATCATTAAGTTCTATTAATTAAATCCATACTTAATAAATTAATAATTTCAATAACATAAAAGCTTATACTTTTAAAATCTACTTAGAAAAAATGGTGTTTCATCTAGGTGGTGGTATGAAATTAAACCGTTTGGGGTCAAATGGGTCAATCCATGTTGGCACAATTAAATAATAAAATGAAAAATGGGTAAAATTAAAAAAAATAGAAATTAAAAAAATTTAGGACATTTTTAAAATACATATTAAACAATAATAAGAATGATAAAAAAGAAATTCTTTTATTAATGATGGAAATGGAATGTAAAATTTAAAATCAATTAGAGGTAAAAATATTTTCTTATTTTCTCTCATTAAAACCTATATTTAAAATATATTTTTTCATCATTAAATTCTTGTAATTAAATTCATAATATTAATTTTAATAGTATAAAAATAAATGTTTTGAAAAGTAATGTGAAAACAAAACCATTTTTTCCCTCCTAGTAGTAGGCAAGCAATTTGACCATTTGGGATCAAATGGATTAATAAATAATGTCATAATTAAATAATAAAAAATGAAATAAATAAGTATGAAATGTAGAAGTATTTTTATTAATGATGAAAATGGAATGCCAAATTTAAAATCTACTTAGAAATGAAATGGTGCCATAGTCAAATAATAAATTTTTTAAAAATAGGAAATACAAAGAATCACAAAAAAAGATAGAGAAAATTTTGGACACATATCTAATGTTATATTTATAAAAATAAAATATTGTATATATCTCTACTATTATGCATTCATTACATTGAACAAAAATAAGTATTACACATAAAAAATAATTTTATCAATGATGGAAATGTAATACAAAATTTAATGTCAACCTAGAAATCAAACTATTTTTCTTTTTGGGCGATGAGTTAGTGGTTTGGGTCAAATGATATTATAGACAAACAAAAATCAAGTGTGATAAGTAAAAATTATATTATATAATGTAAATGAAACATATAATTTAAATGGAAAATTATATTCAAATTCGGTTGTACATTTAAAATTAGGTTGGTCCAAAAACCAATAAAACTTTAACAACCAGCTCTACATTTCAAATTATAAAAACCCTCGCCATGTCATTGAAGGCTTATGTGGCTATTGCCAGCATGGGACTCATAATCCATGTTAGACACAGCAAAAGCCTATACTAAAAATAGGTTTTCAGTTTCTCTCGCACTCCCTCTATCTCTTGATCTCCCTCTCTTCTCTCTCACTTTATAGTCATCTCTTGGTCTCTCGCTCCCTCTCTCTCCCACTCTCTTAGCTTTGATTTTTATCCAAATCAAACCTCTCTCTCTCTCTCTCTCTCTCTCTCTCTCTCTCTCTCGTTCTCCCTTAGCCTTTCTCCCACTCCCTCTTTTGTTCTGTTTTTTATTTTTTTCTTACAAACTTATATAATATTAGTCGAACCATATAAAAGAATTAAAGGGACCAACCACTTGTACAATCAATTTATAAATTTCTATCAAGTTGGTGTAAATTTCATAACCAAGAGTTTCTTGTAAATTTTTATCAAATTATTGTAATGATTTTGAACCATACCAAATTGGTCTCATGCTCTTTTATATAATCTAATTAATACTATATACGTGTGTAAGAAAAACAAAAAAAAAATAATGAGAGAGAGGATGAAAGAGATTGAGGGAAAACGATGGATAGAGAGAGAATAAGAGAAATTGATAGAAATAACATAAATACAAAAACTAAAAATCATTTTTATTTATTTTCAAATCACATAGTCATTGAGCAGAGAGAGACAACTATGAGAGAGAAAGAGAGGGGGGCATGAGATAAACTAAAGACCTTTTTTTGTTTATTTTCCAACACCCAACATTAAAGGGCAATTTTGGTATAAGCTTTTGTTGTGTCCAATATAGACTAAGTCCCATGTTGGCAACAACTATATAAGCCTTTCGATGACATGGTTGAGGGTTTTTATAATTTGAAGTGTAGAGTTAGTTGTTAGAGTTTTGTTGGTTTTTGGACCAACTTATAGCCTAATTTTAAATGTACAACCAATTATAACTATATTTTTTTTTCTAATTTAAAACCAATTTAAATGCAAAGCTAATTTCTTATCTAGATGGTGCGTCAATGATCCAACTTTTCAAAGAAACCTATGATGTCATAATTGATATTGAATATTAAAAAAAAAAATAGAACACCAAAAATGAAAATGTATAGAATTTTGTTGAAAACATTTTAGAACATTTCTAATATTATATATTCATCATATTAAATAAAAATAATTGTTAAAATAAGAGTTATTTTTATTTATGATAGAAATGGAATACAAAATTTAGTAATAATAATAATAATAATTGCTATTTACTACAAACATTTAATTTTATTTTTAATCAAATTTTTACTTTTATTAATTTTTAATTTTTATTTTAACTATGCTATATTTAAAATTCAAGTAATTAATAATAAGAAAAAATTCTCACGTGCACGTATGTACTTAATTACTAGTATTACAAAATATCAAAACTACCCTTTCCATGCATTTTCACCTTACTTTCTTCTTCTTTTGCAATGGCAATGTTGATTAGAGTTTCTCTAGACCTTGGTTTTATGTATCAGCATAGAAGATAGTGGTGTGTATCTGAAATTTTCTGCTGCACCACAGAAACAAAACCAGATACTTTTGATCAGAGAGGGTGTTATGTGGATCATGGAGTGATTATTACACTAAAATAACGAGACCCTTTTGAATTTTAGTCGAACCCATTATGTTCATGCATGATATATGCAAAAGTGAAAGCTTATTAGAAGAACTACACAACTTAACAGAAAAGTAGCGAGTTTTGCTGAAATTAGTTGCTTTAATTACTAACAAAAGGTGGAGGCAACGAGAGCTAACAATGTAGAGATGCTTCAGAACTCAAAAATTCAAAGCCTTCATTTTGACAAAGAAGAAACGAGGGACTGCCTTTCTTTTATATTTTCCAAGAGCAAGAGAAATTCCAGGGCAATAGGGGATAATGGTTTTTAAAACCGAACTGAACCGGATTYGTGTGGTCGAACTGTTTGACAGTTTTGACCTTTTTTATTTTTTTATTAGAATGGGCCGACCATTTGATTTGAATGATTGGACCATTCTACCCAGAAAATGGACCCCTAACCGGTTTAGTCTCTAGGTAGGTTTTAAAAACCTTGGGGGATTCAGTGCCCTTAGAATATGATCATCCGAGCTAGATATTTCCCATGTATTTATTATCACATGCATGCAAGAATTCCAGAGTAGCATTAATTAAGAGGGAGTTCATCATCATCTCTTGATTAATTTTTGCAAAGCGTGATTTGAAGGCTTCGGGCAGGAAGGAAAATTGCTGATAATCAAAGATTCTCAGATCTAGGAAATTTGCCTTCTCCTTTCTTGGAGAAATGAGGTTACTATAACTTTTGAGGAGAAGTTCTGAGGCGCGTTTGAAGACACTGTCTTTAGAACGTTATTTGCCCCCACTCAATTTCACTGAGTTTGTTGTTGGATTACAGGAAAATCCGTTCCCATGATGCAACAGAGCCTTGGGCGAGAATCTGCAATCAGCAAAGTTGAAGAGTCTCCGAAGAAGCCTTCTGTGAGACTGTAGCAAATCGGACTGAGAGAGAAAGTGAATTTCAAAATTGTATGTTTTGAAGTCTGATTCATGCTCCTTAAATAGTTTATGAAGAGGTATGAAGAAAAGGTAGGTGCTGGTTCAAAGAAGGCACATTGAACAGTCACATTGAACAGTCACAATTTCAAACATTGTGACTGTTTAAAAAGTGATAGCAAAATGCACCTCTAAAGCACCTCATTGCGCCACGCACACGCATGCATATGCATTGCGCAATATCAAACCTCCATACTCTCCTCTACTATTTCTAAGGAGTGTAAATCAGCTCCTATTAAAATACTGAAAACAAATCTTGTAAATTTCCAATGTAGGACAAGTTCAAAACTAAGTTTTGTAAGAGAAAAATTAATTTTTCAAGCAAGTGTATAGGTGTAATTTCTCATATAATTGATCAATCAAACCCATTGGATTTAATCTCTTATGAGATTAAAATCCAACATCCTTGACATAGAATCATATTTAATAATTAATATTGCCTTTGTCGCGGATTAATTCTTCTTCTTTGCCATCGTTTCTTATATGCCTATTTGTTTACAATGCAATTTCATTTTGCACTGATGCAAAAAGGGACTGCAAATTCTGATTTATTTTCGTTCTAAATTTTACTTTGTTTTGTTTGTTTGTAACGTAGATGAAGTAAAGTAAAACCTTAAGCTAAAGTGAGCTAGAATTAATTTACACTTTTTTCTTATTTGTACTATATGCCAGAGTTGCATGATGTATTTAATTTTCACTAAATACCGAATTATTCAAGGATTATATTAAAAAATACAAAAGTGGAAGCTCTTAACTTCAATATTTTATAATATAAAATATGATAATATTTGTAAATATGTAATGTCTAAGAAAATTTGATACATATATATATATACTGAACTTTGAAAAGACAACCTACTAAATTCATAATTATTTTTCCGCATATTTTTAACCATAAAATGTGTTTAAACTGCTCTAATTCCAATTGATTGAAAATAAAATCACACACAACGGGCTGGGCAATCTATCACAAGTGTACACATAAGGTGTAAGTGCTATATCAGAGTTCAAATCACCCGACGCCCCACAACATTCCACAACACATCCCCGTCTGAATTGGAACATTTCCTAATGATACTTCATAATTTCTGGTATTATCATCGGGAAATGTCTCTAAATACACAGTAAGGATGTGCTATGGGATATTGTGGGGTGCTCTGAGTTGATCTCCCTACATCGGCCTTATGTGTATGGAGCATTATTAGAGTGTTCACTTGCAATAGGTTGCCCAACCTACTTGTATGATTCTGTTTCCAGTTCAACCAATCTCCTCTAACCCAAGGCCATCTTAGATTCAGTCCTCAATAAGTACTCGTACTCACAACCACTTGCAATTATGTATTGGAAATATCTTCCTACTTGTATTTTTTATACATTGGAAATAGATAGCAAAAGCATAAGTGGTCGTGAAGAATGTGAACATGATCATGTAAGGACTGAATCAGAGTTCAACCAAAGTTTGAAGAGATGGTCTGATGAAAGCCCATTAAATGCATAAGTGCACTGTCACTCTGGCAGGGGCTTATTAATGCGAGGCATTGAACATATAAAAGAAGAAAAAAACGCAAAAGAAGAGAAGCTGAACTAATTCAGTCAACAAGCCTACTTGCCCAGTGGATTAGGCTTCTTGACTGAATTACATTATTTCTCTTCTTTTGCTAGACTAGCCTTATGGCCAATGAATATATCCCTATTTTAGCTGCCAAAAATAGGTGGCCCAAGTCCAGGCTATAAAGTTTTTGGACATCATGATGGCATGTTGCTGAGCTGCACTGTATGAGACTGAATCTCCTGCACATATCGTTCTACACATCTGCACCAACTTCTTGAATTGTGCATGTCAGCTTCACAGGGAATTGACGTATGTTGAGGAACTTGAGAAAAAAAATCTAGCTCTTGCAAAAGGAGTATGCAAAAAGAGAGGGTTGAAAATTACCTGCAGGGTTCGGTATTTAGACCCAAGCCCGAGCCCGATCCAATCATCGGGCCTAAGTCTTGAGCCTAAGTCCGGCCAAAAATATAAAAATAGATTTTTTTCTTTTTTAATTCAATAAAAAATGTTTTATATATATTAAAAACCTTTAAAACTCAAAAATAATAAATATTTCACTATTACATAAAAAAAGAGAAGAAGAATAAAGAAAAAATGTTGTACATATATATATATTTTTTTTATTAAATAAAATATATTTTTATTATTTAATATATAATATTAAGTCAGGCTCGGGTTGGGCTTTTTGGAGAAAGCCTAGGCCCAGCCCAAAAAAAGTTGGGCTCGGTGTTTTAGGCCTGAGCCCGAGCCCGTGGGCTTAAAATGATGGCCAAACCCAACTTAATAATGGGTCAGGCCAGGCTAGGCCATTGGGCTACCCGGCCCATGAACAGGTCTATGTGGGAGAAAGTGAGACATAATCGGATGGAAGACCAATGGAGAATACTAGTACAAGGGCTGGCAAGGAATCCATTGAAGAGAGAGAATCCTTGATTAAAGAGAGTTGGTAAAAATGTGGAAACGACGAAAACATTTGGATTTTTTTTTGGAAAAGTACAGATGGGCCCATTGTAGATTTATGAATTCCACTACAGATCGATGAACACTCAAAATCTCAAATACTCCCACTCTACACACCAATGCCCGCCCATGAATTGGCATCAATTTCGAGCTGACACCTACCCCAAATGTGCTTTGGGACTAAAAATTCTGACCTTAAACTGAACCATTCTCCCTTTTTAGGGGGAGAAGAGAATGTAAAGAGCATTTTCAAAGACTTGGAGGAAGATAAAAGAGATCCTAAGGAGGGAGAAGATAATGAGTCTCTGAGAGAAGCAAATGAAATTTGCAAGGAAGTAACTAGGAATAGCATATGGGGTTGAAGATTGTTTTGAACTAGGGGAAGGGGAGTTTAGAAGCGTTTTGAAGATTGTTTGAACTTAGAAATTGTGTTTTTTTAGGAAAGTATTTTTTGTGTTTGTTGGGTTAGGCTGGGTAAGGAAGTAACTAGGAATAGCATATGGGGTGGGTTT
The DNA here is from genome assembly GCF_000365185.1 of Nelumbo nucifera. The sequence goes on along the minus strand of NW_010729101.1, from coordinate 4,132,007 downwards.
CGGGCAGGGCACCCCCTCCTTGTCCCCGCCCTAAAATCAAGATACTTTGCCCCATCCTCACCCCATCCCTGATGGCGGGGCTGGTTCGAGGTGGGGCATCTACTCCCCGTCGAGGATGGGTAATCCCCAGATTTTCCCTGCTCCAAGGAAATTTCTTAAAAGTTATTTATTTTGTGGGCAATTTACACATAATATAGGAATTTGGGGGTATTTTAGAGATTGAATTATAATACTTTGGAGATACTTCAAAAATGGAATTATGGGATTCTAGGATTTTAAGAATTTAGGGAAAGCTTAGAGATATTTTAAATATCAATATTAAACATAGAGATATTTTACTAATTTTACCTTCGGGTTCAGGGCGAGTTTGGGGAATTATATACAAAACCTATCCCAGCCCCGTCCCTAGTTCGGGGAAAATACTTTTTCCCTGTCTCCGCATCGTCCATGTTTAGGGCCGGGAAAAAAGGGCGGGGCCCTAGTTTTATGGGGGAAATTGCCATCCCTAGAAGTGACGCGGATTGGATGGGCTGGTGTATTCAATTGGGTTTGGATCTTTTATGGGTTCTAAGGGTTTGTCTAATTTCGTTTGGACCCTTTTCTAAATTCTCCTTTTTTGTTTTATAATTTTTTCTTATTTATCTTCAAAAAAATTGTTTTTCCACATTAAATTCCACTAATTAAATCCTTTAACAATCTACCTATACTACCATGAAGTGATAATAGTTCCCCATGGCTTATGGGCTTTTAATTTTAACTAAAACACCCATCTTTTTTAAATTATTTTGTCCTTTCTATGAGAGAAAAAAAATGTAACTTCAATACTACAATTCAATTCATTCTACTACCTCTCATTAAATCCCCGATTTAAGTTATTAGCCCACTTTATCTTTCATTAAATCCTATATTTGAGGTATCTTTATTTCTAAACATTAAATTTCACTAATTAAATTCATGAACAATAATTTTAAAAGCACAAAAATCTATATTTTTTAAAATTAACTTGAAAATGGTTTTTTTAGATGGTGTCTAAGCAATTCAACCTTTTGGGTCAAACAAGTGAACCCATAATGCATTAATCAAATATTAAAATTTTAAATAGGTAAAAAAATACAAAATATAAAGGAAAGTAATAAAAAACTAGAAAACCTAATATTATATATCCATCATACTAAACAAAAAGAAGTGTGACAAATAAGAAGTGTCTTCATTAGTGATAGAAATGGAACGGAAAACTTAAACCGACTTGGAAGTGAAACCATTTTCCTCTTTGAGTGGCAGGTCAATGCTTCAACTATTTGGGTCAAATGGGTTCATCCATGATATTATAGTTAAGTAATCAAATTTTTAAAAATATAAAACATACAAAGAATTATTGAAAAATAGAAAAATAGAAAACTTAATTAGGCACATCTTTGATATTATATATTAGTCATAGTAAACAAAAAAAAGCATGATAAGCAAGAGTTATCTTTATTAATGATGCAAATGAATACAATATTTAAAATTGATCTAAAAATGAAACCATTTTCCTATCTAGGTGCCAAGTGAATGTCCAACCTTTTGGATCAAATTGGCTAAACCATGACATCATAATTAAATAATAAATATTTAAAATATAAAAAACACAAAAAATTAAAAAGTACATAACTTTTGTATAAAAAATTGAGCACATCTCTAATATTATATATTTATCATATTATAGAAAAATAAGTATGCAAAATAAAATATGTTGTAGAAATGATAGACATGAAACATAAAATGTAAAATCAACCCAAAAGTAAAAGATTTTTCCCATCCATGTGGTGGATGTTCAATCATCTAGGTCAAATCGGTACCCCATGATGTCACATTTAAATAATAAATAAGTTTAAAAATAGATAGAAACACAAAAGTTTATAAAAAATATAGAAATTTTATAGAAAAATATGGCCACATTTCTAATATTTTACATTCATCACACTAAAACAATAAATGTGGTAAACAAAAACTATTTTTATTGTTGTTGGAAATGAAATACAAAAATTAAGAAAAATATAATTAATGCCAAACTAGTGACCCCTCTATCAGATTAATTGGTTTAGTGGATCAATTAGCTAGGTCACGATGTTGTTGACTAAGGAATGTTTGATTGCACCTTTTTTTAGAGGTCTGAATCTGAAAATGCTACTTTTCAAACCTCACCCCTTGTTTGGTTGTACCTCTTAAACTGGGTCTGAAACTAATTTCTAGATCTAAAAATAACAAACCTTGGGCCTTCTCTTAATGCGTTCAGATATGTTTTAGAGCCAACTCAATATCCAAAATATCCTTACAATTTTTTGTAAATGACCCGAATTACCCTCGATACCCCAAACTTAGAAAACCAAAACATTCAACCTCTCTCTCTCCCCCTGTTTTCTCTTACTCTCTCTCTCTCTCTCTTGCTCGCTCTCGCTCTTCGCCCCATATTCCCGCCATCGCTGCTACAACTTGTAGCGGCGGCTCTCTCCCCATATCTTCTCTCTCTCTCTCTCTCTTGTTCTTGCTCTCTCTCTCTTCACTTCCTGTATTCCCTCCACCACCACTACAACTTGCAACAGCGGCTTTCTCTCCCCATGTCTTCTCTCTTTCTCTCTCTCTCTCTCTCTCTCTCTCTCACTCTTGCTCTCTCTCTTCGTCCCCTGTATTCCCACCACCGCTGTAGCGGTGGCTCTCTCCCCTCCCATCTTCTCTCGCTCTCCCTCTCTCTCTCTCTCTCTCCCTTGTATTCCCACCACTGCCACTGCCACTGTCTTCTCTCTCTCCCCCAAGCAGCAGCTCTCTATCCCTCCCTTGTCTTCCCACCACTCCTACTACCGCTACAACAAGCAGCAATGGTGGCCTAGTACTTCGATGAATAATAATAATGGCTATTAATTATTAATTATAAAATATTTTTATTAATTATTTTAGTATTTTTTATTAAACATTAATTATTTTTATTAAATTTACTTGTATTATTTATTAATTATTAATTATTTTTATTAACTAATAAAATTTAATAATATCATTAATTTTTAAAAATTATTTTGATTTTTATTTGTATAAATTATTAATTATTTTAATATTTTTATAATCATTATTTATTTTTTAATTTTAATTATTTCATTTATTAATTTATTATTTTGAAGTTGAAAATTATTTTTTATGGATAATGTAAATTGAATTCAGCATTTTTAAATTGTATATTTTAGGGGTAAAATAGTAAAATCAATAAATTTTAGATGATAAAAGGTTGATCCAACACAAACAAACTCATGGATTTAGATCTTCTAAAAAATAAAAGAGCAACTATAGATTTCATACACATTTAATATCTTTTTAACTTTTCAGATCTAATTTTTTAGATTTATCAAACGCCACTTAAGTCAATGGTACTTTACAATAAGCAACTTCATGGTAAATGGACCTAAAATCCTAGTTAGGAGATAGGTTAACCATTCCATGTAGTTTATTTGACTATTGGATTAAAAAAATGTTCTAAAAATTGACTGGAATAGTATTTCCCTCTCAACCAAATAGGTTAACTAGTGGTGCATAATAGACTATAAAAAGTATTACAAAATTTATATAAATTTGAGCATGTCTTTGATATTATATATTCATCATACTAAATAAAAATGCATAAAAAATGAGAGTTATTGTTACTAATGATGGCAATGACTAAAAAATCAATGCCTTATCCATGACACATTAACATGGTAAAATAGGTCAACATTTCAACCAATAATGCCATCCGATTATTAATTATGCTTTTTTTTTTCCAAGAAAGCGATTTGAGTTGAAACATTCCAATTCAAATGCAAATTTGGAACATTGACATAAATTATAAGTCAAGAGATTTGAAGCCAAGCCTTTAGGTTGAAATGCAATAAATCCATTTGTTATATGGGTTTTGATAAATACAATAGAATATTTATAATTATTATTAGGAAAAATTCTCAATTAGTACCCTGTATTTTGGGTTTAGTGTCATTTTGGTCTCCAAACTTTAAAATGCGACGCTTCAATACCCAAACTTCCAAAGCTTGTCAATCCAGTACCTATCGCTAACTAGTTGTTAAGTGAAATTTGAAAAGACATAAATGCCCTTTGAGTGTTATCTAATTTTCTTTATAGACCATCCAAACATTGAGAAAAAATATTAACAGTCCCAAGTCCWTCTTCTTCTATTCAAGAAAGTTGGGGTCATGTCTTAGTGGGCATTCTGATGACTCCAACTTTCTTGATTAGAAGAGGCAAAGATTTGAAATTGTTAATTTTTTTGTCAACATTTGGATGGTTTGTAAAGAAAATTAGATAAAATTGGAAGGGCATTTGTGTCTTTTTCAAATACTACTTAAATTACTAGTTAAGAAATATGGATACTGGATTGACACATCTTAAAAGTTTGGACACAACGGCCCAAATTACATGGTACTAATTGTCGCATTTTAAATTGCCACATACACATATACTAATGATCATTAAGAAACTTAGAAAACCTAGATACACTTTTAATTGAGCTAACAAATACATTCTGATGGAGATAGGAGACCATTTGGGAGGGCTTATTGAGCTGCACTGAGCCAGTGACTGCTTTGAAGTATTTTGAAGAGGTTTAAAACTCTTTACAAGTGTGTGATAGTCAAGGATTAAGGTATCGATAGGGTTTGATACATACTGATATGGAAGTGTATCTGTGTCTAGTTTGACAAAATCGTACATTGAGTACTTTTGGATTTTTTTTCATTTTTAATACAATATTAAATTAAGAAAATAGTATTATAAAAACTAAAATAAATAATTTAAGATCAAGGATTAAGGTATCAATATGATACTCCTGATACAAGGTGTATCATATTCATATCCATGATCATAGACACAGGTGCTACGATTGAATACGTATCCATTGAGTCGTGCGTATTGGTATGATACATCTTTGTATCAGGTCGTATCGCATTGTATCAAGGGATACGGTTTAATACACACTAATATGGAGGTGTATCCATGTCTAGTTTGACAAAATTGTACATTGAGTACTTTTGGATTTTTTATCTTTAATACAAGTTAAAAAATAGTATTATGAAAACTAAAATAAATAATTTAAGATTTATTTTTTCCAAAAAATAATAAAACTAAAAATTATAAAAATAATATATTTCATCTACCTTAGATGATTTATATATTTTATTTTACACATAATTATATGTTAAAAATGAAAGTATAGTTATTATTTGAAAAAATGGAGTTATTATATAAAAATACCAAATAAATAAAATTTTCCAGCAAAATTAAATGGGAGATAGAATATTATAATTATAAAAACTAAAATGAAAAATTTTAGATTTAATTTTCCTAAAAAATTTAATAAAAACTGAAAATTAAATATAATTATTTTATCTACCTTAAATGATTTATTTGTTTTATTATACAATTATGTGTAAAATAAAAACATTATATCTTAAAAATGAAAACATATTTATTATTTAAAAAATAGTTGTTATTTAATAAAATACTAAATTAATAAATATTTCCAAAAATTAATAAAATTGAAAATTATAATTATAAAATTGAAAGAGTGATAATTATTGTACAATGTTTGAATGTTCTAGAGTCTCGATATTGTTTATTGTAATATTTCTCTTCATATAACCTATTGAAATATGTGTTTCTAATGTGTTTATATCTTATTAATAGATAAATCAACTTTTAGTTTAGTATGATTAATGTATTTATATGATTTGTATGTATTTTACTAATGTATTCAAGCGTTTCTATATTTTTTTGTTTAAATTCATTTATTTTCAAAATATATCCGTATTTGAATCATCCGATACATACCCAATACCAATAATTTGATACTTGGTGCCGTTGACCACTTGACCTTGCAAATAGACTTGGCAAAAAGCTAACCCAACCTATGAACCCGACCCGACTCGACCCACCCCAACTCGAAAAATCTAGGTTGGGTTGGGTCATGGGACAAACCGCCGATTCGATTGTCAAGTCTAATTGAGATTATTTATGCATTGTTAGAAGTTTCCACTCTTTAATTTTTCCTATGTAGTCTTTACTTTTTATTGTTTCCTCTTTAAATTGTTAAATGTTCAAATTTTTATTTTATATTTGGAATTTTAAGGTTAATTCTTTTAGTTTTGACATTTTTCATATAATTTTTCTTTATTTTTTTTTAAATTTCAATTATTTTTTAGAATGACCTGAATTGACCCATGGATAAACCCTAACCCGAACATTTTTAGGGTTAAGGCCTAGCATTTGACAATCCAACCCGAAATTCAACCCGACCCTAAATCACCCGAAAGACCTTGACCCAACCCGAACCCGACCCGCACAACCCGATTGCCAGGTCTACTTGGAAAGCCAGAAACCGCTGATGGCTGATGCCCTCTCAAACGGCCTCGTAAAATGAGAGTTAGAGCGAGGGGTGGTTCGGACGGACGGAGTCGTCGAACCTGAAAACGCTAAGGCCGGGCTTTTTTTTGAACTGTCGTAGTAGGCCTCAAAACTCTTGCAAGTTCTTGTACTTTGAAATTTTGAGGAAGAAAAAAGAACTAAAATGGAGAGATCTCCGTCGTCAGTCATCAGCTTCCTTCGCCAGAACGCTCGCAGGCTTCAAAGTCCACGCCCTTTTCTCGAAAAAGCCACTCGAAATCTTAATCTAGTCGTTGGAGTGGGAGATCGAGATAAGGGGAATCAAATCAAACAAGAAGAATGTAATCATCATCATCAACAACAACAGCAGATCGATTTCACAGAAGTAATCGCTGGAGAGGTATGCAAGACCATACGAACCCAGCCCAGATGGGAAAGAACCCTCCTTTCCGATTTCCCTTATCTGGATCGCGATATCTTCCACCGCTCCAACTGTATCCTAGAAATTCTCAAGCGTCAAAACAATGCCTTCTTCTCTATTCGTTTCTTCAACTGGCTCTTCTCCCCTCCTGACTTCTCCCCCGACTCTCAAATTTGTAACACTCTCTTTGATATTGATGTGGCACGATCCGGGCACTCCTACCTGGCGGCTGACTAGCTCCTCGCTGGCAACGACCGGCACTTGAGAAGATGAAAGGAAGGATTCCCGGGTACTAGCCCGATGGGAATACTCCGATGCTTAAGTTAGTACTGTGTATGGGGAGTAAAGAGAGAAACGAAAAGCTAAGAGTGGAGGTCGCGCTTTATCACTATATTCTCGAGATTAGAGGTCTCAAGAGAGCCTTTCTCTTCTACCCTGGGGGGCTCATATAGGAGTGCTCTTGCGAGAACGGGCATAACCGCCACTGGGTCCCTGCCACACCCGTTACTTGCCAGGGCTGCACAGGTGGCCGTTGGGACGTACTCCTTACTCGGGCGAGTGACACATCCCCTAAGTGACAGGCACGCCTCCGCCTACTGAGAGACGTGGGCGCAAACTGTCGAAAGGACAGGGACTGCGCCGTCAGTTAGGGACGTGGCCCAGTCTGACAGGTACGGCTTATTAACTAGAAGCTTCCTGAGGGAAGCTTGTGCGGTCCGTTCGCGAGCTACTCTGAAACGAACTTTGAATACTTCAAAAGTACCCTTAGTAGAATTGGTCCTCGGAATATCCCTTGAGGTAGCTCGGGGAACTCGGAGCTCGCATTGTGGCGAGCCCCTCCTTTACCTCGCTACCACGTAGTGGGCTGCTTTATGGGCCTATCACTTAACCGTATCGGAACACGATGCTGAGCTGTCKCTTACGCTGAGTCGGCGTCCACGTGTCGCCATTTCATAGGTCGGGTCAAATCATCCTTCATCAATTGCCCCCCACTCCTCGGGCTAAGAGTGTCGCCTTAGCGCGGGGAGTTTATGAAGCGCGATGGACTGATTTGACCGAAATTTAAAACTTGATTGATTGTCTTCAATAAATGTATTCACGGTAATCAAGAGATCTTCTGACTTTTCGGGTTCCGAAAACGTGCTGAGGTGGCCTTTAATTCCGAATGTCATGCTGCTGCGACTACCTTAATCACGGAAGACGTGCCGCCAATCGCCTTCGATTTTTAGAAGGCGTGCGGTCAGGGCGCCTGCGGACCGTTGGATTTGCTTTGATTCGAGCCATCGGTTTGAGAGGGCGAGGGCTATAAATGGGGAGCCCCCCCCCTTCGGCCCTACCTTCGTCCACGCCATCTTGCTTTGGATTCTGAGGCCGCGTACTTCGCTTAGTCTACTCAAGTTTGTCAATCTGCTTCGTTCCGTCTACTCTGGTGAGTCCCAATCGTCGTCAGCCATGTCTAGGTACCCACGCCATACCTACCACAGGGACGATAGCCAAGATGGTGATGCTCCCTCGAGCTCGGGGGGAGCCTAGGAGCATATCCCGGAGGCTCGGGAGGCCTCTATCGACATGGCGTCCACTTCTAGAGGGAGGGAGCCCGATACCTTTGGCCCTTCTTTAATGACAGCGGAGAGACTCAGGTCTCTAATCCGCTACTTTC
>NW_010729101.1:4092885-4109458 GCF_000365185.1 Nelumbo nucifera | reverse complement strand
TAGTCATGCCATTCGGACTCTCCAACGCCCCATCTACATTTCAGTCACTAATGAACGAGGTATTCCAGCCCCATCTGCGCAAATTTGTTTTAGTTTTCTTTGATGATATCCTCGTTTACAACAATTCATGGGTAGAGCATGTCCACCATCTGAGGACCGTTTTTGAGCTCCTACGCCAACACAAATTATTCCTAAAATGGTCCAAGTGCTCCTTCGGGGAGCGATAGGTTCTTTATCTCGGCCACGTCATCCATGGGCAGGGTGTGACAGTTGATAGTTCCAAGATTCAGGCTATAAAAGAATGGCCCAAGCCTCAATCAGCCAAGGCCTTACGCGGGTTCCTCGAWTTAACGGGTTACTACCGCAAATTTGTACAGAACTATGGATTATTGGCGGCCCCGTTAACCAACCTGTTGAAGAAAAATTCCTTCTGGTGGGACGACGTAGCAGATGAAGCTTTCCTAACACTGAGAAATGCCCTGTCTTCCACCCCTGTCTTGCAATTACCTAATTTCACCCTCGAATTTACAGTCGAGTGTGATGCTTCCGGAGTGGGTATCGGGGCCGTACTACAGCAGCAAGGGCACCCAATTGCTTTCTTCAGCCGCAGACTGGTCGACCGGCACCTAAAGCACCCAATTGCATTTTGCATAAACCATATGTAAATGAGAATCTTGGTCAAAAATGCGTTCCATACGTAAATGTGCATTTTGTTCACCCTCTATCATAATGCCATTATGATAGAACACACAACCAATTTGGAGCTCAATAATGCCACACTGGCTCCAAATTTTTGTTTACTAGTTCAAACGGTCTGGAATGAACGAAATACTAATGCGTGGGAAATTGTATATATTATATCCCGCCCAAATCTTATGTCAAAAATTCAATGTATGTTTTGACTGTTAGAGCTATAATAAAATCTTTGCCAAATGAGTCCTTGGTTAATTGGTTATAGCTTCAAAGCAGCTCTATAAAGCTGAAGCCCTCCCAGTGGAGTAACCTGAAACTTAGCCATTCCATTGCAGTTTTAATTTTTAAATATTTTTCTTACTCATCGAGATTTATCTGAACTCTCGCCCATGACACCAATACTCTCACGCAACAAACGGAGCCTAAGGATGGTGCACTCGTATCAGAAATAAAACCCGGGTTTTATTTTTTGTCAAAATGTGTTCACATTATAAATGCATCACAAATAAATTGCTGGAGGCCCTTTAAATGTAAACACATTTTGACAAAACCCGGGTTTTATTTGTGATGCATTTATAAGTTCTCCACACCACTTAGCAGACCAGAAGTATAGACCCTAAATCAGTGTTGCATTTGTTGCGGTTTGCTGTCTGGTTTTGTGGTGTGTATTGAGCTTTCACCATGTGATGCATTTTGAGTCCGGATCTACTACCCTAAGTGGGTGAAAAATTCATATTTGGTGATAATGAGGGATGATCTTTTCCATTAATTATATTCTGTCACATATATAACCACAGAAATGCTTACGGTACCTCAGCAATACATGTCTAACTTTTTCAATATTGGTAGCCAATTTTTTTTTTTTTCCTACGGTCCTACCATTAATCAACAAATGGTGAAAGCTCAGGAAATTTCTTAAAATACCCTTATGGTTTAGCTAATTGACTAAGTGTATCCTTACTGTTTGAAAATTGACTAACACTACCCTTACTGTTTCTAACAATTGACTAGCTCTTCCCTTACAGTTAACATCCGTTAATAGAAAGGTGAAAAAGACTATTTTACCTTTTCTTCTTCAAAATTTCAAAATAAAACAAAGAATGGGAAGAGAAACACTTACTCTCTGAAATTGATAGTCTAATTCCAATACACAGAGAGTGAAAATAAGAACAAATAATAAGAGAGAGAATGACAATTCCTCAACTCGTACCTTCCCCATCTTCAACTCTCACTTATAGATGGAGAGAGAGATTCCCCAGCTCGATCCTCTTAATTACAAAAAAACCGATCATTATGGGTTGTGTTAGAGTTGATCTTTGGAAGGTTAGGGGGTGTGGTGTTGCGTGAGATAAGCCAGAGGCCACYGTTGCGCTCGTGGCTAGATAGAAAGGATCTGCCCCAAATCTATGCCTATGTTTAGATTAAACTGGAATTTCCCGTCGCTACTTAGGCATGAGCAACCCGATTCGTCCTTCTCTGTTTATCCCTTCTCTCCTCTTCCTTATTTTCCTCCTCTCCACTTTTTCAATCTCTCTATACTCATCTTCACTTCTGCTACCATTTCTACTCTGGGTTTGAGATCAGAAAATTGTTTTTTTAGGTTCTGCTACCGCTTCTAAGATCTCTACTACCGTTAACATCTCCGGTGACTCTCATCGGGGTTATCTCAGATTTGGGTTTAGATACAAGGCAATCATTTTTTTTTTCTCTTGAATCTCTGCTACTGTCGATCTCTCCCTCATCGGGGTTATCTCAGATTTGGGTTTTCTCTAAAAAGCACTACGCCAGATGGGGGTTTTCTCAGATTCGGGTTTTCTCTATGCCTGATGCTAAGCTCCGTTTCATCCATCTCTCTCTCTCTCTCTCTCTCTCTCACAGACGTGAACTCAGCACCGGCGAACACAGTCATCGGCAGTGAGTTCTTTCTTCTGTTAGGTCAGGCTTCGGGCTCGGGCTCGGGCCTAACAAAATCATGTTTATGAAGAGTAAAAGCCTGGCCCGAGCCCAGCCCGAGCCCGGCCCATGAACAGGTCTAGTGCTCACCCTAGGTAAAGCATCTTAGGCACTCTAATACTATCTCTTTGCAAGTCAACCCAGTGAACTCGCCATCTCGGCATCCGAGCTATCCTCTAGCAGGGATCTGCTAAATTAAACATCATCAATTGGCGTAGTCTATGGGAATCACTACTTAAGAGCTAGGTTCTCAACTCTCATTTTAAATTTGCACTCAACGGTAATCAGCCCATACAAGCATCCCCAACTTTGTTCACGAGGTCACCTCTATAGGTCAAGACCTTCGCAATTCCCTTGGGAGTCGGCGACCAATAGGCTATATGGTCACCCTTGCAGGTCGAGCATTTCAAGGCCCCCGTGGGAGTTGGCAACCTACGGATAGTATAGCCTCCCTCGCAAGTTGAGCTCCCTATGCCTATTGTAGGAGTAGACTACCAGCATCTCCGATGGCTAACGCAATATAGCCGTGGCACCAACCTACCGTTCAACGCCAACAACAACACACATATTGACGATTATATCATAAGGGGGGCAAAAACTGAACGACCAACCCGTATAGGTTCCACTGGTCTCACCCGAACAGAATCTCCCAGCCCTGACTGTGAGGCCGCCACCGCAGGTCGAGCCTTCTGTGCTTCCTGTGAGAGTTGATGACAACAGACTGTGATGCCACCCCACAGGTTGAGCCCTCTATGGTTCCCATGGGAGCAAATGACCAACAGACTATAAAGCTACTCCCGTAGGTTGAACCCTCCATGGCTCCCCTGGGAGTTGACGGCCAACAGTTTTTGGAGTTGGCGCAGTACATCCACGGCATTGACTTGCAGCCAACAGTTGATTGAATGATCAACATGATAACAAGCGGGTCGATAGTAGTTGGCTGCAACATCTCAGTTAGCCAAAACTCCCACCTGACGACCGCTCGCTTCGGTGACCTAGTCAAGTCGATTTACGCTGCGAGTACATCGACTAAAAACAAAAGAGAAGCCATAACGCTTTTTAGCACAAAGGCCCCTTAAGCCGATCTTGAAGTATGTCAATGACTTCCTCGAGTTTGCATGAGTGAACAAATTCGGCATCATTGACTTAGCCAAATTTATAACAAGCCGGCTAGTTTTCAGCACCTCGGCAAGCCTATTCGCTCTTAGCACCTCGGCCTAAATACACCCTCAATCACCTTAGCAACATTTTGACTTAGCCAAAATTTTAATAAGCCAATTCACTTTCAGCTCCTTGGCCTATTACTTCAAGCATCTCAGCAACTTGGTTGAATTCTTGAATTCACTCTTAGCATGATGGTAGATTTGGCCCTCCAATGACATCAGCACCACCTAAACCAGGTCGGCCATCACAGGACCAGGTCAGACAGGTTGACCATCTCAGCATCAGGAAATCCAAGTTAGCCATCACAGGACCAAGTTGGACAGGTCAGCCATCTGAAGATCAGGTCGGCCATCATAGGAGCAGGTCAAATAGGTCGACCTTCTCAGGATCAAGTTGTCCAAGTCGGCCATCACAAAACCATGTCGACCATCACAAGAGCAAGTCTGCCAAGTTGGCCATCTCAACACCAGGTCCTCCATCACAGGATCGAGCTAGGAACCTCGACATGAGAGACGACCTCTCTCTGCCGACCTGGTTAGAACGCAGTTGGCGAYCTACAGGACGTGGACCACGTGGTGGTCGACTCCTGTTATGAGTGAGTTATCGTCTTCGACTTCTCCAGGATCACGATGCTCGACCGTTAGACTCATCTTTTCGCATTGTCTACATCAGAGTTGATCAAATGGACCTTATCGCTCTATGTGGATCACGTATCTGGATGAGAGATCTCCTCCGAACATGGTGGACATGATTTCTCGGGAATCTCGAACGCGTTACAAGAAGCTCCTAATTTCTTACGCCTATATAAAGGCATTTCCTTCCTCGGAGAAGGTATGCACAATTTAGCTCTCACAACTCTCTATCTCTTTCGCTTTCTAGCTCTCTCCAAAATCTCCAGTTCGCTAACCTAAGCATTGGTTTACCTACCCCGGGTAAAGCAACCCGAGCACTCTAATACTGTCTCTTTGCAGGTCGACCTGGCAAACTCGCCAGCTTGACATCCAAGCTATCCTCCAGCAAGGAGCTGCTAGATCACACATCATCACATAGCGTCCAACCGTATATTTGAAATATCTTCGGTTCATGTATGTCAAATTTATGGGGAGATGTTTCTACCTTGTAGATGGATTTCCATGCTTTCACTCTCTTGTGTAGAGTTTTTGCTTATAAGGAATCCATTCACCTCCTCTCCAATAAGTTATCATTATTTTTGCATTTTGGGGTTAGAAAAATATAAGCTCTTGATGGATGTCCCTTAAGCCTAGATCTACCATAAGCCTTTACCAAAAAGTAAAAGATCTTTTGAAATAATTATCATGCGAAATATGTTGAGAACATGGCATCTAACCATTTATACTACCCATAAAAGAGTGATTGTCCCTTTTTTTCTGGAATTTTAATTGGACATTTTCTACCTCTTATCTAAGCAACATACAATGGGCATAAAGAGGGCATATATGTCATTTACTGTTCAAAAACTGTCCATGAATTGTAAATAGTTTTGTCTTGGAGATATTGCCACGTGCAAATGCACGTACATGTTTACTAGTACATCTAAGGGTGTCAATGACATTCGTAAATTCCATTTCTAATTCAAGATTTGACATAATTGAATTGAATTTAGATAATTTTAATATTATAATTGGTTTAATTCAAATATACCTGATTCGATTTGATAAATATTCAAATTTGACCAATTATTTAATTCTTATATATGATATATAAAATATTTAAATATTAAATTATATAAATAATTTATATATTTGTGTATTTTATATAAATAAAATATTTAATTTATATTTACTAATTTCCTAAAATAATTAATCGATTGTATTCGAATATTCAATCATATTAGAATCGACTTTCAATACGGTCATATATCAAATCTAATTCGGATATTGAATTTCTTTTAAATCGGGTTCAATCTATTTACACTCCTAAGTACATCTAGAATATTTTATGTACAGGTACGTTTAATTCATGTGGAAATATTTCGAATGTGCGACTGTAAGTATACCAAGCTCTCAACGTATCCGTAGCTTCGTACGTTTAGTATCTCCTCTGGAAGAGAGGTGGAATTTGAAAATTTTGAAAAGAAATAAAAAAAAAAAAAACTAATTTACTTCATTGAAATTTGAAAAGAAAAAAGTTCGTACGAAAGAAGTTAATTGGGGAAAATTTCGTGGCGGCATCAATCAGTAATTGGAAAATAGAAAACCATGAGAACCAGTCGAGGACTTCAACAAGTTCTCTCTTCCTAAAGCCAAACCGACAAAATACGAGGACCGGAGCTGCGGTCACGGCGCGACGCGAACAAATGAAGAAATCAAGGAATTCGTCAGGGTCAACATCCCAGGCGGTTAAGGTCGGTTTACGGTGCCATAGGAAGCTTCTGAATCTGACATTTCCTCCCTCATCACCTAACGGCAACTCTTCCCATATCTAGAATCTCGTTTTCCTAAGATTGTAACGGACCAGAGGTCCAGAACCCAAATAGCAACGTAGCTTATACCAATAAAATTATCAAACCCTCCAAATTTTGGATTTCACCGAATGCTACCGTAATTTTATCAGGAATAAATAAGCACCCCATAAAACCCACTTCATTGATAACCACTATGATGATGCCGGTTGATTGGCAACTGCCATGCAAATTTAGAAATAATGAGTTGGGATCTTCTGTCAATAAAGAAAAAAAAAACATTATAGCAAGTTCCAATATGATCTGCATTTACATATCTCACTATTATGATTGAGACCTATCATACATGAAATGTGTGGACATAGATCATGTTGGAATGGTTTTTTGGTTGGGGGAAGAAAAATCTTAAAACAAGGAACTCTTACTTTAGAATTAGTAAAAGTCGGATATAGTGAAGACACCAACTTATGTCACTATCCTACATTAACAGTTAATACTTATTGTTTAGAAGGTAAAATTTCATTGTTCTTTTATAAATCAAATTTACTCTTTTACCTATCTATTGAACTCAATGAAATTTAATTTATATATCATATGTGGCATGCTTATATCATTTTTCTTTCATTTTAATCATACTCTTCCTAGTATAATTTATGGGGTGAAGGATGATGGTAATATATGCAGTATATTTCTCTTAACCATATAAATCCCTTTGATGGCTTTGGACATTTTCATGCAAAAGAGTAGGTTCATCTTGAAGGTGCCAATTGGTTCAGTTGCTAAGGTCTTTGGCTGGTTTTAATGGAGACTTGGATAGATTCCTGCCTGTTAAACCTATTGAGGAACCTCACCTAATAGTTTAAGTTTTTAGATTGAGCGATTCTTTAACATGGTATCATATTTAAAGCTAATTTGTCCTTGCTATAATTAATCAAATTTCAGGATAATGTATAAGTGGGATTATATTTATCAACACTTCAAACCCCATAAATTTTGCATGAAGAAGTGTGTTAAAAAATACGAAAATGTACGGACAGCCTAATGCAGATTTCTGAATTTCACTGCAAATTCATAAACATTCAAAATATCAAAAACCCCTTACTCTATATACCCTTCTGAGCTGGCACCCATTCCAACTGTACTTTGGGCCTAAAAATTCTGATTCTAGGCTGAACCCATTCAAGGATTTGACCTCACCTAATAGTATCAACTTTTAGGTTAAACGGTGGCTTGATACTGCCTTTACTAGGGCTGTAGGTTATAACTTATAAGTGCATAAGCAGATAGCCAAATTTAAAAAGGAAAAAAGGGTTCATTTTAAGTTGATATTGACATCGTGAAAAGCGTCAATAAATTTGAGGTTAACCATATAATTTAAGGAAGAATGACTGATCAGTCCATCAATCCAGGTCAATTTTGTAGCCCCACTGTACAGGATGAATACTGATTGTGAATTAATGTTAAATTCATGAGCAGGATATGATTTATAAGAGGGGGGAGAGCGGCTACTATTTACAGGCATGCATTGGGATCGGCACTTATGACAATGAGATGATTCAACAACCAACAAGTGCGGTTCCTGAAGAGTTATAAGAGATCCGCAATTGGTGTTTTCAACTTATATTGGTATCTCCTCTTATAATTAAATTAAAAAAAAATTGGCTTTAAAAAATTCAACAAAAAATTAAGACTATGTTTGATTAAATAGAAAATAAATAAGGACTTTCCTTCAACTTTCAGTTTCTATCTTCTTTCTTATTTACCGTCAAACCAAACACGATTTTAGCGAACTAATCAGACTTTACAGTTAATAACAAGAAAATCTCTAATATGTAGTATACTACTTAAAATGTATTAAAATGCACTTTCTACATGTGGAGAATATGCCTATAACCTCAATTATTAGCTTGCACATGGTGCATAGATAGCTTAATAAGTCAAAAGGAAATCTATGAAAATTAATTGGTTGTCACTTTGATCACACAAGAGAGTGAAAGAATAAACATACAAGAAAAAAATAAAATAAATTAAGACTCTTCTACATCTCACCCCACCAAAATCAATGCACCATTCCTTTTTCTTTTTTTATGTAAAGAAAACGCACCACACAAACTTGGGGGTAGCCCTTCCCTAGAGGTCAGACATCCTAAAATAATTGAACATCCAACTATCACAACACTGGAGCTGGACTGATTCAAGTGGCCAATCTGTCGCCATATTGGCTTCTCAAAAAATATGGTCACATCGAATATTAAGCTTAAATCTTTCACAAACCTCATGGCAGCCATCAATTATCATCTTAGCAAACACAACTTTAATGATCCAAGGAAGAATAGCAGCACTTTCAAACAGTCAATTACCAGCTTGGAGTCACCTTAAAACATTATTTATGTCCCTTTTCCATATCTCATTCCTCATTGAAGCTAGTTTTGACTATTTTTTTTAGTGTASATTGTTCTCGATCCTTAATTTTGGCAATTTGCAGTTCTTATTGCATCAGAACAAGCCAAAGCTTAAAGTGTAGGTCCCTTCTTTGCATCTTCCACATTGAATTCATGCCTCGTTTACTTTTCGGTAAGTCACTTATCTGAGTAAATGCACTTACCTGGGTAAGTGTTTCCTAGGAAAGAATTACCCGGGTAAACATATTTACCTATGTTCTTTTATTTCTCATGTAAATAAGGCAATGACCATCATAGTCATAAAAAATTTCATAATTAAAAGGGACATTTTTGTCCCATCCAAATATTAGTAACTTTACCCTAGATGGGAAAGTTAATTTACCCACCTAGGAGATGGGTATCACTTACCCGGATAAGTGATACCAGGAAAATAAACTTTCACTGGTCCCACATAAATCTGAAAAATGAACATGGATTACAGGAAAATAAACTTTCACTGGTCCCCACATAAATCTGAAAAATGAACAAGGGCTCAGGAAAATAAACTTTCACTGGTCCTCACATAAATCTGAAAATTGAATATGAATTTTTTGATCAATTGAAATTAAAATCCCATTAGTCGACTTTCCCTCTTCTCAAAATCCAAAAAAAAAAACGCCCCCTCAATGTATCAGAGAGTAAAAGAAAGGCTAATTTATTATTAACTTAAAGAGAAACTAATTATAGAAATTGGTTCCTCCCTTGGACATTCTATCAACTGACTACAAACCACTATTACTCCCATTGCCCATCTATATAAAAAATTGATAGCTAGTGTACTGAAGGTGAATTATTAACTAAGCCATCTAAAATGATTTAGGGCTTACCCAACTTTGTTTTGGTGAAATTAAGTCTAATTGCAAGGGCATTTGGTTTTTATCCCAGAATCTGGATTTTTGTGCATAATCTGATCCTAACTAGAATCCAAGTGTTTGGTTAAGATTCCACAATTTCGGGCCATAGGTTCTGGCAAAGTTATTAGAATTTAAAAAATCTGAACCATTTAGAAAAAGGTTTTTTTTTTTTTGAAGGGAAAAAAAAGACAATCAACTAATGTACTTAATATCATCCTGTTCTATTTTAGAACTCAATTGACAACGGATGAGAACAAAATTACCATTCATTAAGTGCTCAAGGTTATTATGGTCATTGTATATCTAGGATAATTTGAGGTAAATTCTTCGTAATTTTTGAAAGTTTAACTGCAAGGATCCCGTGAGGGGCGAAGGTTCCCAAGCTTTTAATTCCCCTTCCTTTCCTTTCCCTTCATCTCTCTCTCTCTCTCTCTCTCTCTCCTTTTTCTCTCTGTGCCTTTCATCTAGTCTCTCTAACTGTCTCTACTCTCCATATCTCTCCCTGTTTTTCTTTCTTCCTCTCTCTCTCTCTCTCCATTCCTGTTATCCCCTTTCCAGCTTCGTTTATTTCTCCGTTTCAATCTCCTCTTGGCGGCGACTGCGAGGCGGTTCGAAGCAAGATTTTTGTCGAACCACAACGAAGTATCGGTAACGTTTTCGTTCTTCATTTTAATTTCGTATTTGCATTATAGGTTCCTGATAATCTGTTTTATTCCCTGTCCAATATGTATTCGATATCTCTCACGCATGATAACTCATCTTTTCCATTGAAATTGAGCTTTCTATTGGATGATAGTGCCTCTATTTTAGTAATTTTTACAGTGTTATCTTCCTTTCATCCTAGAACTAGGATCTGAGATTTGAACGTATTCGATCAGATTTCTTCCAGAACACAAGAAGATTGTCTTCTCCATTCTGTTTCCCTACTGTGTACTGTTGTTTTTCATTGCATGTTGCTGATTGTTCGGCGACGTATGGAGATTTTAACCTATCGGCGGTAACGGAAGACGGTTGGAAGAGGAGGCAATTTCTTCTTATTTTATCCAAGATGTGCCACCTTAATCGGGTGAAACAGAGAAGAGAAGCCTTGAAATCCCACAGCTCCGTCCGTTTGCCCTTTGCCGCCTTCGTATGTTTTGTTTTTTCCGGTGCATTTTAGCGAAAAATACTGCGCTTCTGACTCGCTGCACAGAGTCAGTCACATGAAATGAGGTAGCTAGGGAAAGAGACTAAAACGGTTGATGTTAGTTGTTTCCCTTCTCGAGGAGCAATTTTAATGAATGGCAACCATCAAAATGACAATAATAACCTTACATTTTCTCCTCAGTACCTCTACATGTTTGTGGTTATTATTGTCATCAAAGAAAAAGAAAACAAGAGCAAAGTACTGCTCATTAGTGAGCGAGAACTCAGTATCTGGATACTCGCTTTTGTTGGTCCTGCGACAATTTTCTCTTCCCGTTTATTCAACAAGGGGAAAACAGACCATGTACGATATGTCTACATTGCACGTGTCATAACATCTCTTCATCAAGTCCCTTAAACCCCAGGCCCAGGTCCACTGTCCACACACATGATAACAAGCAGTGGCAGAGAGAAAGCGATGAGAGATGGGGAGGGGGGGGGGGGAGAGTTGCAGTGAGCTAAAATAATGTGCGACTTTGGCTCAAGCAATGGAAATAGGCCGTATATGGATGAAGTAAACAGAAAATTGGGACCCACCATTTAATAGAATGGTCCAGTGTCAGGTACCAGAAACTTAACTCGGATCGTTTCTCACATCTGGTCTGCGGTGTAGTTAGAATCTCAATAGAAATAGATTTTTTTCTAGATGACTACTCTGCTGCAAAATCGTCCAGTCAGACTATTGAATGTTGTATTGGCGTATCCTAGGCGGGACCCATTCGAAGGTGGGTCCTGATATTTTGTAACTTTTTGCTTTCCCTATTTTCTTTTTTGTTTTGTTGTTTTTGATTTGATGTATGGCCCTTTGCTACCTGAAACGTGGATTCGGGCCTGCACTGAATGAAATTCTTTCATTTTTAGCTTAAGGTTTTTATACTGCACAGAATTACTCAAAATTGATGGGAAGAAGGATTGAGGAAGCAGTATACGATAGTTAATTAGTCGATTTGATTTCAGGAGGGCCCCAGAATTCAAGATCAGCAGGTTGGCTTGGCACTTGCTTGTGCCTTGTAGGTTCTGTGGACTGTGGACAATAACTCCAATCTGTCGTACCCAAAAGGCCAACAGCTTTAGGTACACAGAATAGAAGTCGTCGTCACATGGACATGGGCCACATGGAATCAAAGAGATCTGGTCCATCTTTTCTTTAAAAACAACGACCTCTACCTAAAACAGTTGAGCGCATGTTACAGTCCGAGGTTCCCGTGTGCCATTGACGAGTTCTTCCGCCGGGCATAAGAAGCCAAAAGTAACTGTCGTCCCCGCTGAAAGAATGTAGTTAACGTCTCTTCTGCCTGTCCGTCTCCTTTGTTCTGTCCTCTCCCATACCAGAACCACCTTCAAGAACCAAATCTTCCCGTGATGAATTCGGGAAAATCCTTGAGAAAACTCTGACTTTCCGCACATATTCACAAGGGAAAAAGAAAAAAAGTACGTGTCGGGACAAATGCCTTCCACTCCTAACCTTCCGGTCCGTCCCTATTTGATACAGGCCTAGCCCTTTAGCTAAGAGACCCTTTGTGCGTTTCACCAACTGTATTTGTGGAACTATTAGAAAACAAGAAATCTTCCTAGATAGTTAAACGCATAGAGGTTTGAAAGTTGAAACCCAGAGAGAAACAATCTTTGTTTATTTATTTGGCTGGCTAAAAGTAGATATCAGTTGGATGCTATCTGTCAGTTATTTGAGTAAATAATGATTCTTTTTGGTTTTAATCTCTATTATTGGAGGTCTCTTTCCTGGTAGACTTGGAGAAACGAAAACGTTTCTTCTTAGAAATATGCGTCCAATTCCAAACCTCCGATGCTCTTCTTTCCTGTGCTTTATTACTTTCCATGTTTTAGTGTCTAAACTCTAAAGCGTGTCTGGACTCTGGATCACTGTATGTGTCCACGTTACAATTGTTGGACGTCCGGGCTTGTGGATGACCTTCTGCAATCAAAACGTGGTATCCATTCTTTATCACTTTAGGCTGACCAGCCAATCATATTTCTTGGCTTTTCGTTTTCTCCGTCCATTCCTTTTTCTTCTTTTTTTCCGCTTTCTGAGGATACACCTGTCCGATTACACGTGGCATAGTACCCATTAGCAAGTCATTAAGTCATACTTATTTGTGTTCGGAGGTTTTAACCTTTAAATTATTAGTCTTTATGGATTGGTTGGAAACTAGAAGCTTGGTTTAAGCAGGAAAACAATGAGAAATTTTGATAGATCATACATATATATAGTGGATATGCATGGGATCTCAGTCTTTCACTTAGTTAATAGTTTTTTTTTTTTTTCAAGTATTTATTACTCACATCATTTTTTTAGCAATATTAATATTTTTTCTCAAAAGCGGTGAGAATCAATAAAGAGAGGAGCTACTCAATTTATGTGCCAATCGAGCCACCACTCAATTGACACTTGAGTTGATAGTTGATACCTTGTAGTAACTCCTATCGGCAATCACATACATTTGATCAAGCGTCTCCTCAGTGAAAAAAAGAAGATGATTCGATGGTTTCAATAATCCCTCTGGATTTTCTAGTTGCATCTTGCATGGTAGGTCCAGTTCTCGTCACATGAACATAACAAATTTGGCACAGCATGGGCTATTAGAATTGTACATCTTTTATTGCTTTTTTATTTAGTTACCGTCTATGTAAATCACTTGAATAAAATATTATATTTATATATAAGCTAGCTACTAAGGATTTATTTTACTTTATTGTCTTCTTTCGGCACACAAAGAACGAGTGCCAGGGCAGAGAAGGGCCGTAGGATTGTTTCACCAACAGAGGAGATATTCTCGATGTGGGGCTGCATTGTCGTGTTATAAATATGTTAGCACATTTTGGCTGGCAGTAAATCCCAGTAATATTAATTCATTGCAAAGAGAGTCCGAAATTTCACTGGCAACGAGACACTACAGCCGCACATCGGAAATATTTTTTGTAGTTTATATGCTTACCTTTATGTTCCCGATGTAACGACAGTAGTGTCTTATACACAGGATGTGTGCCATGTGGCCAGCGTTTTGTAGTCAGCGAATCCGAACTCTAATTGCAGAAACACTGTAAACGGAGTTGAGTTCTTTGCAAGTTATGCTCTTTTTTTTTTTCTTTTTTTTCTTTTTTTTATATGAAGAGGTACGAGCCTATAGAACAGATCCTGTTCAAATAAGGTTGTTTTGCAAGTTATTCTCTTTTCGTATGCGTATACAACTATAAACTGATACATGAATTTCTCTATCTATGTTTGTGCAGAAATATTAATGCATGATTAATGGTATTTCCTACAACAACAGAGTTTCTACAAACGTATAAATTCATAACCAACGTGGAAACCGAAAAATAAAAGCGCTGAAAAAATGTTGGTTTATTGCTTTAATGCTTAAAATGGTTTTTGCCAATTTATTGCATGCTTGAATTTTTAGATACCCTTCCTCTGCCATGCCTACTTTTAAATAATGCCCCTGCCCCTTGTTACCATGGTTATGCATATTTGCGTGCCTGGTATGTCTTTGGTACCCGGGCCATATCTTCGGCATTAAAATGGCTTTTTCAGCTCTGCTCATTAATGCTTACTTTCTGTTATACGATCCACCTAGAAACTGGAGCCCACAGAGGGTCGGTTTGATGGTTGACCCAAAGTGAATGAATGATCAGAAACTGGAAACTGGATACTAGCATCATTCAACTCATATGGTTTCTACAGAACCATATGACTCTATTGGATTGGACCGACCGACAACCTAAAAAAAAGCGAAAAAAAAGGATTGGACCGACCGGCTACTTTGGCCAGTGCTTCTGGTATGGCTTTTAAAACATTGATGAAATGATCTCTTCAACGTCAATGCTATATATGTTCTATATGCTAATTTAGCAACCAATATCAGACACAAAATATAGAAATCATTTTGGAGTTATGATATTGAAATCCATCCCAAAAACAATAAAAACAGCCAAAAATATTTTTATATTGTAAGAATAATAAGATTGCATTAGTTATATGGGCCCGTTTAACTCAAGTTATTTTCCCAAAACAAAATCAAATGCAACATCAGAAAAAATAGTACAGTATAGTTTTCCTTTTATGAAAGTTGTTTTTATTTAAAAAAAAAAACAATCATATGTATGGGCGACACACACCTTAGTTGGCTGAAGCGGTTTGAATGGAGATGTTGGTGGTTAGAGTAGAGTCGGCAAAGCATATGATACAATTCAATTATAGCTTACTTGGTTGTGCTGGGGGAATCCTAGCACATGTCATTGTCATCTGAATCAGTTGATTGAAACCCTACTCAGACCATGGAAGATATAGATATATCTTTCTATTGTTGTGTCTTATCAAGTGTAATTTCTTATTACATTTTAAATCTGTATCTCTTTGTTTTCTTTTTTGTTTCACATTTAGTTTAATAATATTTTGTTTTCAAAAGTTGTTGTCTTAAATTATTTGATCATCACACCCGTGTTATGTGATGTTCACACATGGGACAATGACTTGCGGGAGAATTGAGTGGTGGTGGTG
Source organism: Nelumbo nucifera (assembly GCF_000365185.1). Next base: position 4,094,230 of record NW_010729101.1, on the reverse strand, counting down.
GGGGGGGGGGGGTCATGATATATTTTTCTTTTTTCTTTTATATAAAAGAAAAGAGAATGCAAAATTGTTGCCTGGATGTTTATTTATAAGAGGTTGATTTCATTGTCAATCATGAATGTGACATTGTGACATAAAAAATACTAGAAAGTTAAAGTTAACTAAAACAATGCGAGTTCTAAAATCGTGAAAGCAATGGTTGTAATATCAATGGACCATGTTATTCACCAATATAGTGGCTATAACGGCCACTCTTTTTTTCCAGTTACCATCCTGATATGTTATACACTTCAATTTTGATATGTGACATTTAATTATAAATTGTTAGCACAAGCTAGTATTGCAATCCAAAAATATGGTAATATAAGTATAATTTTCATACATAACAACTTATTATCTATCTACTCTCTCTCTCTCTCTCTCTCTCTCTCTCTCTCTGATCTCTCTATAAAATGTTTGATAATGAAATCCTTTTACTGAACCCATATAATAAGGTTGGTGAAAAGATTATAATATTTTCATATTGTGATTCTTATATTTATTCGAACCGGCCCATCTTCACATCCTTTCTTCATGTGCGTAGGCTGTAGACAAGTCATTCTGAAAACAAGAGGTCATAAATCTAGAATCGTGGTTGACATAGATGTGGCGTGATGGGTTCCATCTACCTATTCGTCCCATTACCTATGCCGAGTCACCTGGTCCCTTCCCTTCTCTTTTTGCCTGGTCAGATTAGGCACTAGTGCCAACAAGTCTAGACTAGAGCCAAGGACAAAGTCGATTTTTTCCTTTGAAGTGACGATTTCGAATTTTGATACATGTTGAAATGCATCTCTCTCTCGAGTCAAGTGTGGACTCTGGATTATTTCATCACCCACGGTTCTGGTCCTCACGGGTTGAATTTGGAACAACGATCAGCCAGTCCTGCTTGCGAATTATAAAAACAGAATAAGCCCTGCCTTAACACGCCCACCGGAAAAATATATTCTGTGGAGCCCACCAAGTATGACGATACATGAGCTGCTGTCGTTTGCTGGATGGTTCGCTCCACTGCACCGAGGTTGGTGGCTTCCGAGAGCAACCACCCCTAGGCCCTAGCGTTGGTTTTGATGAAAATCAATCCGTGGGCGATTTCTTGAATGCTATGGTCTGGCCTATGCCTCAATATCCCCAATTTTTAGACCTTCTTCAGATGGGCCTTCTAGTATCGATCCAACCTCTAAAACTTGTGGTCTGTATCAACACGCAGATCGACAAGTGAGCCCCACATAAAATCCCAGTTTCGTGGTCCGTCAATGATCAACCACGACCACAATGATATGGGGTCCCATTCCGCATCTCCCCCCCC
>NW_010729101.1:3996257-4092864 GCF_000365185.1 Nelumbo nucifera | reverse complement strand
CTCTCTGTCTCTCTAACCCTCTGTCACTCTCTCTCTCTCTGATATTTATTTTTCTTGACAGAACTGTATGCTATTGCAGATTTGATGTGGAGAATAAACGGAGCTGGATCTTGTGGAGCCACCGACTGAGCGACGACATAGATTTCAGGTATCTAAAATGATTAGTGCGCACTGTACATCACTCCCTAATGAAATCTGCTATTGTTAAGGTATTTTTTTAGGTGGTATGTTCTATCATGGGGGCTAAAGGGGCTTCCGTGTCTGGCCTGAGTTTAAGTATGCATCAGTCCCTGTGTAGTTGAACCCAACCACTTAGAATGGAGTCCGGATTATGGGTGTTCTGGTGGGCTTATCCGTTGAGTCTACGAGAAGAAGACACGTGGATCTCCATGGCTGGAGACATGGTTGAACGCACTTTACAGTGTAGAACATAGTCTGATTCTGATTGGCTTCATGCAACATGCAGAGAACAAACGTATGCTCCCGCCTCCTGACTCCATAGAGATATAGAGGGCCGAGGGCCTTTAACTTGTTTAGAGTTTAAACTTTAGATGTGTATTCAGTTGGTCTTGTTCGATCCACCTTCTGCCCCTCAATTTTCCCTCTAGTATTCCCATTAGCAATGGTTGACTGTCGATAATGACACAAACTTATGTTCGAGCCATGTGGGTCTTTCTGTCTGGCATTGATAAGATGTATTCTGGTTGCCGCAGTGCCATGATCACAGCCCCAAATGAGACTAAAATTCCCATGCAATGGTGCTTATAAAAGGCCTACGATACCTGGTTTGAAACCCCAATATATTGCATCAATTCCATGGTGGTCGCCAGTGATGTATATGGTATGCCATAATTTTCATCCATCGAACCGATCAACCCCTTTTGGGTGATGACAAACACAACGTTCCAATTGGAATGCCAAAAGAGAACAAGAAATCTGTAATAGACCACGCCTCATCTTTGCTACATAAAGCTAATATTTTCCTTGGCCGGAGGTTCATTGCACACAAAATAATGAAAATATTTTATAAATTTTTAGTATCTAGCTTTAATGTCTATATATATATATATATATATATATATTTTCTTGGTATTATTTATCCGGGTAAGTGATACCCATCTCTTAGGTGGATAATAACTTTTCTCTCTGGGAGGAAAGTTGTCACACCTGAATGCAACAAAAATATTTCTTTTAATAATGAATTTTTATGGTTAAAATGGTCATTACTTTATTTATAAAAAAAATATGAATAAATGCACTTATTCAGATAAATATTTTCCTAAAAAATACTTATTATTTATCCGGATAAATAACTTATCGAAAAATGAACAGGGCATAAATACTAAACCTCAATTAACTTAAAAAAGAATTATAGACATGCTTCAAATTCTTGGACGCTTGGGTCAAAACACAATTGGTTGCATTTATTTATTCAACGTGGCCAAGTGCTACGTGCTAATCATCATAAAGTTTTTCCTTTGGCTATGGCCATTCCTAATTGAAAGTCCGCTACTCTGAACTATCTCAAGCTGACAATATGTTGAATGCAGGTTGGGTAAAACTTTAATTAATAAAGTATTTGTCACGCAATGGGATTTCAACGATTGCGGGCGAATCAACAAAACGTGGAATGCATTGCTAAAGTAAGGTCTGATGAGAATGGTGATCGAATAGGTGTTACAAAGACTCCAAAAGGTTGTGATCTTCGCCGAACGAAAGAATTTGGGCCTAACAATAATGAACCTGTTGCTTTGGACGCCAATTACACTTCATGGCTTGTAAGTTCAACTACACTGGTCATAAGAAATCCTCCTTGTTGTATTTGCCTTTGCCAAGGTTGTGTTTGTTTGCTTTTTTTTTTTTAAGTATTACTTCCCCATTTTATTTCATAAATAGTAAGCCATTATCGGTGGACTTTGCAGTATGGATAGCCTAGCTATGCTAAAATTGGATTTTTGTCCCTTAATTTCACAACCTTCATTCTTAAGATGATGATGCAAGTACGTGATTTCATTGAAAGTACTGGGCAGGCCAGATGAGTGGTTGAGACAAGTGTCCAGCCTGCTTTCACCTGGTGGTGGACTCTTGGACTCTATCTATGAGGCCAGATGGAGCTTGCCTATAATCCTCAAATTTAGTATTGATTTTGCATTGGGCTTGAAACGCCTCTAGAGTCTAGAGGGAACAAGATTCAGCTTCGCTTCTGTAGTCGATGCTGGGCTCTGAATAGGTTCGCCCAGTCCAAGTCCGTCAAAAGGAATCCATCAACTGTACTTAGTGTGTCGTCAGCGTTTTCTAATGTATCGTCTTATTGTTGCTCTTTTCTTCCAATAAAAAATAATACTGTTGTACTTGTGGCTTTGTTATTGCAGATAAAACATCCTTCTGCGTTGAGCATGTTTGATCAGATGATGAATGCAGCTAAGGGCAAAAGGATTGTTGTATTTCTGGATTATGATGGAACCCTCTCACCGATCGTTGAAGACCCAGATAAGGCTTTAATGTCTGATCCGGTAATAACTTAATACATACATACATACATCCCAGTCCAGATGATCCATTTCATACAAAGAAGTTATGCATTTAAATGTTATATGGAAACAAAAAAGAAATGATTAAGCAATTCTATATTCCATGACTTCCAGCAAGGTCTAAATGAACTGTCATATTTGAAATTTCTAATGAAATTGTAAATAAGTTGCAGATGCGTTCAGCAGTTGGGGATGTTGCAAGGTATTTTCCAACAGCTATTATCAGTGGAAGGTGCCGGGACAAGGTAACACTAATTAAACAACTGTTATTTCGGTAGGAGCTCAATCAAACGAGTCAAACTTGAGTCTTATCATTATTTATGAGATAATGTAGTAGTTTAATCAATCTCTTTTCTTGTTTAGGTATTAGATTTTGTACAATTGAATAATGTATACTACGCTGGAAGCCATGGGATGGATATAATGGTCCCATTACGGCCTCTAAAGTCCAGGGATCTCACCAAATGTCAGAGGTCTACTGACGAAAAGGTTGGTTTGTTTGGGGTGATTCAATTATCAATGCTTGCATCTCTCCAAGTGATTTTAAGTCACTTTCGTAATACGGCTGTGGCATGTTGTAGGGGAATGAAGCTGTAGTTTTCCAACCTGCACAAGAGTATTTATCTACAGTTCAAGAGGTACGTGATATAGAACGCATTGATCCTAATTCCTAACTCGTCTACATCTTATCCTCGAAAAGGTGCTCGTCACTTCTCACATGCTATATTGCATATTCTTTTCTTTCCCCCTTCTAGATAATTCAGGTGCTGGCGGAAAAGACAAAAACGATAGGAGGAGTCAGGATCGAAGACAATAAGTTCTGTATCTCTGTCCACTTCCGCCGAGTTCGTCAAGAGGTATGGAGCCATTTATATTAGTTTCCGAAATAGCTACTGAAAACGTAATGCAGTAAACATTTCCAAATTAGAATTGGATTAAATTTGGAATCTTTTTAGATTTTGTTTTCGGTTTCTATTTCAATAGTTATAAAGTGACACCTTATACATGGAATTTAGTACCGAGCCCAGCCTTCATGCCACAAATATGATGTTTGAAACCATTTTGAACCTTTAGCATAAGGGTGCCTCTTAGACCTAACTTTCGCGGTTTAGCTTTAAAATTGGGCCCATGGTCTTCCAAGAACTGAAGCCTAAGCTGGATCCATCATGGGCCTAGGCTTAGTTTACAATGGAGTACGGAGGACCCTATACACTACTAGATAAAACAATAGTTTGTTTTCTTCTTTTAACTAATGGCCCCACCCTGCCATAAAAATAATAATAATAAAAATGGCTCCGCCCTCAGCATGGGGCAACTATAATGTCATGTCTTAGAACCCTTTGGGTTGGGTGTTTGGAAGACAGGATTTGTAATTTGACAACATGCTTCAGATTTGGTAAGTGGGCTTGCTTTGATGTCAAGTTAGATTCGGTTTGTGATTAACTGTTATGAACTACCATTTCAATGTGAATCAGGAAACAACATGCTTTTAGGTCCAGGGTGGAACCGGAGCCCATGTCACTCTACGTAAGAACAGCCATTTTTGCCTTTATAATAAAAGGAATGTATGTTGACTGCAGGACTTCCAAGATTTAGAAGAGAGGGTGAAGTCGACTCTGAAAGAGTATCCCCTCTTCCACCTGACAAGGGGAAGAAAAGTAAAACAATCTCTCTCTCTCTCTCTCGCTCTCTCTCTCTCTCATAACATATTTTATTCATTCATCCACAGGTTCTGGAAGTCCGCCCATCGATAGAGTGGGATAAAGGGAATGCTGTGGAATATCTACTCGACACGCTAGGACTTGGCAACTCCAATGATGTCTTCCCGGTGTACATTGGAGATGATCGAACCGATGAAGATGCCTTCAAGGTATGCTTCTAAACCTGACCGCAAATGGGCTTGGACATGGAAGTCCATGTTTCATCTATTTTGCGTATTAAATCTTTTTTTTATTTTGTGCAGGCAATACAAAGCAGAGGGCAAGGGTATCCCATTCTGGTTTCTTCCATCCCAAAGGAGACCATGGCTTCGTATTCATTGCGTGATCCATCAGAGGTCATGTTTTTCTTGTTACAACTAGCAAGATGGAGGAAAAACTCTTCTGGCAGTAGGGTAGTTACCTAGTCTATATTTGATTTTTGTTCCATATATATACCTAGTAAAAAACAGAGAACAGGAAAGAAAAGAGACCAAGAGAGATGGAAGCATTATATAAGAGACTTTTTTTTTTGCCAAGTTTTCGTGCGTCCCTTGGTACTCTTTATATCTACAATGTATATAATTACATATATTGACGCTTTTCAGATCTTAACTTTCTTTTAAGTTGTTGCTGAACGGATGGATATATCCGTTCCACTGTTTTAGACTTATGTAATATAATATGGAATTGTTTTATTTTCTTTATGATAATTTGCAATGGTTGTGGTTATTTTGCTTCTTGCCTGTTTCTGTAAATTGTTTTTATGCTTTGTGGAAAGAAATTAGGCTACGTTTGATTTGCAATTAGAATTGGAATTGGAATCAAAATCCTTTAGAATCAGAATGGTCTATTTCCATTCCCATAATCTATTTGGTTTAGATAGGAATGTGATGAGGGCAGATTTGGCCCTCCAATGAAATTATGGCACTTGGCACCTCACGGCAGCTCTCCAAGGAGCTCGGCAGCTCACCAAGGAGCTCGGCAGCTCTCCAAGGAGCTCACCAAGGAGTTCGACAGGTCACCAAGGAGCTCACCAAGGAGCTAGGCAGCTCTCCAAGGAGCTCGCCAAGGAGCTCGACAGCTCACCAAGGAGCTAGGCAGCTCTCCAAGGAGCTCGCCAAGGAACTCGGCAGCTCACCAAGGAACTCGCCACCAAGGAGCTCAGCAACTCTCTAAGGAGCCCACCAAGGAGCTAGGCAGCTCTCAAAGGAGCTCGCCACCAAGGAGCTAGGCAGCTCTCCAAGGAGCTCGCCACCAAGGAGCTCGGCAACTCTCCAAGGAGCTCGCCAACTCTCCAAGGAGCTCGCTACCAAGGAGCTAGGCAGCTCTCCAAGGAGCTCGGCAGCTCACCAAGGAGCTCGCCAAGGAGCTCGGCAACTCGCCAAGGAGCTCACCACCAAGGAACTAGGCAGCTCTCCAAGGAGCTCGCCACCAAGGCAGCGCACTCCAGCTCATCAAGGTGGCTCACTACTAGGGAGCTCATCACCAAGTAGCCACCAGGGAGCTTGTCGCCATAGGCAGCTCGGTACAGAAGAGCAGTTTGGCATATCACAGGAAGATCTCCTGCCTAACAACCGTACCTAACAGATCTGGTGGCAGCGCCCACATCTCTTGCCAGGCGGCGTCGTGCCTGCCGTCTTTGAAAAGCATGGCATGCCTGACGAGTCTGTACCCTGCAGCAGCAGCCTGCACCTGCCACCTCAGTCTTGACAGTAATGGCTAGAGCAGTGGCGGTTACGCCTGATATGACTGGGCACCGCTATATAAGGACTCTGACCCCCAAAGCCAAGGGGAAGAGAATGAAAAAAATTGAGGTAATCCCTGCTCTCTAGCTCTCTCATTCCTCTAATATCATCTTCAAGCCCTCTACAATTAGAGTGCTAATTTAGGCATCGGAGAGTCCCCGCCGGGTAAATACCCCTAGGCCCCCTGGTTCAGTTCTCGCAAGTTTCTCAGCTCCCGCCGCCTACAAAGAGGAGGAAAGATGGAGCTCTCGCAGGTTCCTCAGCTCTCGCCACCTACAAAGAGGAGGAAAGGTGGAGTTCTCGCAGGTTCCTCAAGCTCTCGCCACCTACAAAGAGGAGGAAAGATGGAGTTCTCGCAGGTCCCTCAGCTCCTGCCGCCTACAAAGGAGAGGAGATCACTTCATGCAGAGGGCAGTCGGGTCGTGCTACACCAGGGAGCTCCACCATCCTCTGAGTTACAGGCCGCCTAGGAGCAGGTCAAATGACGAGTCCACCAAGGTAGCTCACCACCAGGGAGCTCAGCATAGCTCTCCCCCAGGCAGTTCACCATCAGGGAGTTTGGCATAGCGCAAGCAGCTCGGCATAGCACAAGCAGCTCGGCATAGCTCTCCCCCAGGCAGTTAGCCATCAGGGAGCTCAGCATAGCTCTCCCCAGCTCGGCATAGCTCTCCCCCAAGCAATTCACCACCAGGGAGCTCCACCATCCTCTCCTGGGAGCAGGTCAAATGACGAGGAACTTAGCCAAAAAATAAAAAATTGGTATGTGACCAGAAACGGTTACATCAGAATGGAAATGAGAAGTAAAATCAGCAAGAATGGAATTTCATTCCTAAGAGAGGAGCAGGGAATAGCCATTCCCTCGAATGGGCAATGGGATTTGCTACTCACTTTTCCTACCCACTTTCTATCTACCCTGAATTAGAGTCAAACATCTCTATTATGAATTGAGAGATGTGTGGCTGCAAGGTGGGTAGAGAGTTAATAGGAAAAGTGACTAAGGAATCTGGGCTCTCAAATGGACGAATGCCATTCTAACAGAAATGGAAAAAGAATTCCGATTCCGCCCAACCAAATAATAAAAAATCATCCTAATTCTGATTCCAGACCTCTATTTCTGCAACCAAGCGGGGCCTTAATATTACTCCAATATTCCTATCCATGCATTCAATTAGCATTTTAATAAGTTAAAATTGAACAACCACAACCACTAATGATGTAGCCACGTAGGGTACTCGCGTATAACATCATGGATTGGTCATCCTGACGTCAGATTGGAATCTTCCTAGCGCCATATGATGACATTAATTCCCACCTGTTAAAATGCATCACTTCATGGTTCCTGGTCCCTTGTTCAATCTCTACCCTCCGTTAAAGGCTTCGGAATTAGAAGCGAAAGGCCGGTAATCGTAGCCACCACTTACCCGTGACCGTGAGGATTGAGGAATGCTCCTTTCGGCAGTGGTTGGTGGAAGGTAATTCATGTCATCGTCAAAGTTGTATGATGTAGGATAAGGAAGACGTAGCTTGTTATTCAGTACAAGTTTTATGGGTTGAGTTGGGTCGGTTTGAGTCATTTTCTTCAATTGATTTAACCTAGTCGACTTACTTATTAATTAAACTGAAATCAATCAATTCTGAAGTAAAACCGATTTAAACATGAAGGGTTGGTTAATCAATTTAGTCGGTTTTTTTATATATATTTTAAATTAAAATATCTATTTATATTTAAGTATTATTTTTAGTTTTTATACAAAATCAATATATATATATATATATATATATATTTAAATCGATTAGTTTTTTATGCAAAACTGATTTTTTGTCAATATATATTTAAATTTATACAAAACTGAATTAAATGTTGTACCATTGTATTATATTTGTATTGGTGTTGCGTTTTTAGTTTTTATTATAAATAACCGATTTTTTTCAAAGTTCAAACAAAACACAAATAAAATATATCAACATTTAACATATAGGGTAGGGATTAATTAATAATTACTTAAACATATAGGATCAGTTCGGTTCGATTTGGACCGAACCAAGTTGTTGGTTTATTTTCTCATACAAACCAAAACTGACTGGTGATTTTAAAAACTGACCAACTCGGATTGGGTCGGGCCGGTTTGGTCGGTTTGACATTTAATGTGAACATCCTGCGGCGGGATGTTTAAACCATCATGATCATATTATATTTTTCTCAGATGCCACAAGTAAAATTTGGGCCCAATTAGATATCATATCCTTTGCGAATCAAAGGTTTACATCTCTGCTTTTGGTTAGACGAGTTTGGGATTCTATAACCCATATGAGTATGGATAAGGTATAGCATTAGGGTAAATCTGACCCTCCCCAATCTGTATAGTGTTGAAAATCATATAAATTTTATATATTAGGTGTTGAATTTAATAATATTTTGAATTTTATGTGAAGGATAATTGAGAGTTTATGTATTTTTTTCCATGTTTTAATCAAATAATTGGAAATTTTGTTGTTTGTTTATGTTATTTTACTTATTTATTGCTTATAACAAGAAATAATAAGAAACCAGATACAGGTTCTAAAGCCAACCCACTCTACCCTTGAATGCGGGGAGGGTTTTGCATTTTCATGTGCATGGAGGATTAGATTCTCAAAATCCAAACTGCTGAGGGTTTTGGAACAGGTACAAATTCGGATGTTTAGGGAGACTGACAGGGTCTAAAATTTACAAAACCCTCCCCAAACTGCCATGTTGTCATCTCCATTGGATCACGGTGCAGTTACACACGGTGATCTATATGGGGATCTCATATAGATCCCCATTAATCCATGCTCATTTGTAGCATGGGCTCTTTGCATATGATCATGAATGGGTGACATCCTCTTTAGGGCATCAGAACATGAACTCCTACTTTGGGCAAACCATTGGATTGAGATAGGTAGCATTTGATAAAATTGAAGTCTACCATTCTTTTTTTTTTTGGGTATTACGAAGGATTTCAGTAAACAAATACAAACCAAAAACGAGAAACAACAACAGACACACTTAAAAAAAAAAAAAATCTAAAGAACATAAAACAAAACACAAGAAGAAAGTACCAACATAACGAAAACCCAGAACAAGAAAACACTTTAAGCAGGATGAGCAAATCTGCTATCCCCTGAATCTTGGAGATCCTTTTCGAGAACCTCTGTCAGCCAAAATGAGGGGTGCATCCACAGAACTTCTAAGCTGCTAACACCCCTCTTTGCAAGTTGATGGGCAACATTGTTGTCTTCCCTACTAACAAATCTGGCTGACAAATTCCCATGCAAAAACTTAAGAATGTTACTCTGTAATGGCCATGCATGCATCTGTAAGTGCAACAAAGGCTGATTAATCGAAAAAAAATGTCTGATATTTGAAAAGCATCCAATCTGATGTTTGAAAATAGTAAGGAGCCATGATCTGAAACACTAGTATAATTTAGATGGCAACACAAATGAAATCCAATATATGAAAAGCAAGTTTTTTAGATATTAGACCATACTTCAAAATTATCAAAGTCATCTTACATGCTGTTTGGAAGCGTGGGCGCTTTTTGGGACCAATTTTCAAAAAAAAACGCCCATGCTTCCATGACCCATTTTTCACAAAAAAAACGCTTCTGCCACGTAGGCAGTGAGCAACACTATGCTGTTTGGTAAGGTGATTTTCATCACCGTTTTTCATGTATGTGCTGACAAATAAGCACCACATAGGATACACATCAGTTAATTTGGCCTTTCATGCATCCGTGGGGTCCCGATTTTTTAGGCATGCCCAGTTTTTTAATAATCGGTTGAACCAAACAATGAGATACATGGGCGTTTGTTGAAACGCCTATGTGGATCCGACGTGGCACCATTTTTTTTGAAAAACGGCCACGGTTTCAAACATCCCCTTGATCTTTAGGGCTCATATAAATTAGAAACTCTAACGTGTTAGTTGTAAGTGATAATGCACAAGCAACGTGCATGAGCCATGCACGCATCAAACTCTCGATTCCTAAGTTTCTCATGTTGTATTACTTATCCTTGTGATAGTTCTCACCTTAAGATAAGCCTTATCCTAGATAGCTAACACAGTCTTATCCTAGATCATATAGGAATCAACCTTGTAATCTCTATTTAAACAACAAAAAGAGCTTAATAGCACATCTGCTATTTCAACTAAATTGTTCTCTTTATTACTCTCTTATGGTATCAGAGCCATAAGCATTCGAATTTAGATCTTTACCGTGTCGTCCACTACATCGACCAATTCTATTAACCAACTAAACTTTGGAGCATCAGGAAATCATATTCCCCAATTGATTTCAGTTCGGTTGGATGGATCCAACTGTATCGTGTGGCGTTTCCAGGTTGAGAATGCTTTTCTGAGCAATGATCTCCTTGGGCATGTCGATGGGACAACTCCTTGTCCAACTCGTTCTGTGACAACCTCAATTACCTCAGGATCCTCTACCTCGGTGTCAGAACCCTACACACAATGGGTCAAGCAAGAACGTTATATTTTCAACTGGCTGTTAGCCTCACTAATAGAAGCGGTGCTAGCCCAAGTCGTAGAAAGCAAGACAAGCAGAGAAGTTTTGGTAACGCTTGAGAATCTATACTCCCCTCAAGGTATAGCTAGTGTCATTGGTCTCAGGAATGAACTTGGAGCATTAAGAAAGAATGATCTCTCCATGTCTGACTATCTCCAAAAGATCAAAGTATTTAGTGATAAGCTAGCTGCAATTGGAGAACCAATGACTAATTCGCAATTAATTCATCATACTCTCAATGGGCTTGGGCCTGATTATGATGCATTCTCTACAATAATCATTACTCGTACAAATAACATATCCTTTGCCAGTTTACAAATCTCAACCAAAATATAATCGACTTGAGCTATCTCAGATGGGTAATGGATCCTCCAAACCTTCCAAATACAGTAATAATCCTTGCCATATCTGTGGAGGTCGAAATCACTCTACCAAATATTATCAGAAACTCCTTGCACACATTGAAAATTTGAAGAACCCCAAACGCCAACAGCCTTTGGTATACACTGCTACAACAAGTCATGATAAGCAATATCCAGATATTTGGTTTCCCGGTTCTAGTGCAACACATCATCTTACTTTTGATCTGAATAAACTTCAGATTCATTCCGACTATGATATTTTTTATCGTATCTCCATTGGTGATGGTTCAAATCATTGGTTATGAATGATATTCTTCATGTTCCTCGAATTCCTCTCAATCTATTATCTATGGATCATTTCTCTGTCGATAATAATGTTTATTTTGAAATTCATCCTCATGAATTCTTTGTGAAGGATCAACGCACCGGGATAATACTTCTTTAAGAGCCGAATAAAAGTGGACTCTACCAGCTTCATCTTACAATCAAGTTACCAACTATGGCTCCTACTACATTCATGGGTATTCGTACCAGCCTTGACATCTGGCATCATCGAATGGGTCACCCTGCTCTTAGAGTGACTCGACAAACAACTCATCTCCTCTCACAACTTACTGGTAGTCTCTAGTGATGATTTTTCCTTTTGTTCATCTTGCTCAATAGCTAAAAGTCATGTACTCCCCTTTTTCTCAAAATCATGCTATTAGTAACTCTCCTTTAGAATTTATTCATTGTGATCTGTGGGAACCTTCTCCCGTAACATCTACTTTTGGTTATTGTTATTATATTCTTTTTATTGATGGCGTTAGTCATTATTGTTGGATATTTCCACTTACCAGCAAATTAGAGGCATTCAATGTTTTCTTAAAATTTAAAGCCAATGTGGAATTACTCTTTGATGCTAAGATTAAATATTTTCAAAGCGATGGTGGTTCTAAACTCAAGACTTTTAATAGCTACTTCAACCATGTTGGGATTTCTTGGTGAATATCGTGCCCACATACTCAACCTCAAAATGGCTATGCTGAAGGAAAACATCGATATGTTGTTGAAACGGGTCTTGCACTTATAACCCATGTCGCAGTACCCTCCAAATATTGGTTCGAATCCTTCCCTACTGTAGTCTATCTCATCAATCGACTCCCTATTTTTGGTGGTTGGATCATGCTCTCCATTTGAGAAACTATTTGGCCAACCACCTGATTATCTCAGGCTTCGTGCCTTTGGGTGTGAATATTTTCCACATCTCCGACCATATAATAGACATAAGTTGCAGCCCCAATCTCTTTCTTGTGTGTTTCTTGGATATTCAAATTCTCACAAGGGGTATGTCTACTTACATTGCCCCACGGGTAGGATCTTTATCTCTCACAATGTTATTTTTAATGAGGATTTCTTTCCATTTACTACTTCTATCACCGCAACAGCATCTCCACCGCCTATTACAGTTGAGGCTCCTCCCCTTGTTGCTACTTCGGAATCAGCTCCTCCGATTGAAGTTTCTTCTCCGATGCTACCAAGCTCTCAATATGATACACATCCGACTTCAAGTTCTGACTCAACTGCAATGCCATCCTCCTCCTCCTCCTTACATCCCATGATCACTCAGGCTCGACATGGAATTTTTAAACCCAATCCAAGGTATGCTCTCCTTGCTAGTCTGCTTCCGGAATCCAAACCAGCATGTTATTCTCAAGCTCAAAAAGATCCTCGATAGGTCATTGCTATGACTGATGAATATAGTGCTTTGCTCCATAATAATACTTGGTCTCTTACTCTACCTTTGCCTAATAAAAACATTATTGGCAATAAATGGGTTTTTAAAATCAAGCGCAAACTTGATGGTTTAGTTAAACGCTTCAAAGCTCGTCTTGTTGCAAAAGGCTACTCTTAGGAAGTTGGCCTTGATTATGATGAAACTTTCAGCCCTGTGATAAAACCAGCTACTATTCACATAGTTTTATCTCTTGCAATGTCATTCAATTGGGATGTTCGACAGTTAGATGTAAGCAATGCCTTCTTACATGGCAATATTTCTGAGGAAATCTATACGAAACAACCTATTGGGTTTGCCAACCCCCGGTTTCCAAATCATGTTTGTTGCCTCCACCATTCATTATATGGTTTGAGGCAAGCTCCACACGCTTGGTTTACAAGGCTGTGTGATTGCCTTCTGTCCTTAGGATTTCTTGAATCTAGAGCCGATGCCTCCTTGTTTATCTCTTGCTCTACCTCTAGCATTGTTAGGATCCTCGTCTATGTGGATGATATCATCATCTTTGGATCCTCTTCCTCAAGCATCGACTCCCTTGTTCAACACCTTTCATCTCAATTTTCTCTTTGAGATATGGGCCCCGCACATTACTTCCTTGGCAATGAGTTTCACAGGACGACGACTGGTTTTCATCTATCTCAGCACAAGTACATTGATGATCTTCTTCTTCGTGCTCAGCTTCATGATGCAAAACCACTCTCCACTCCTATGTTTGCTTCCACTCAGCTCACAAATTTAGAGGGTGAACCTCTCACCGACCCCACCTTCTATCGCACTATTGTGGGTGCTCTTCAGTATATGACTATTATTCATCCTGAAATCTCCTTTGCCGTCAACAAAGTTTATCAGTTCATGCAAACTCCCACTACTGTTCACTGGGCTGCTACCAAGAGAATTCTTCGCTATCTAAAGGGTATGATTAATTATGGTATGCTCATTTGACCAAGTTGCACTCACTCTCTTGTTGCTTATTCTGGTGCTGACTGGGGTAGCTATTGAAAGGAATGGTAGGATCCATCGTATGGATGCCAAAACTGTTGCGGAATGGGCGGGCGAATTTCAAAAATTTTCTACCTTTCTTTCAACTGGGAATCGCATTCCCTGATTTTAGAATCAAAATTCAATGATCCTACTTGAACCAAACCAGACCAGATTTGAACCAAAAGAGAAGGGAGGGATTATACCTGATCCAGAGAAGTAGTATCTCCCAACGTTGGTGTTCACACCCAAAGAAAATCCAAAGATCAACTCCTACTGAAGATGACACAGTGATGATGGTGCCGAACCAACAATGTTCGTCCCACGAACCAGGTTCTTCTGAAGAACTTGATGGAAGACTGTGAGCACCACATGAACAATCAAGAACCTTTCTTGATTTTCTTCAACTGAGAACACGAACTGGCAGAAAAGGTGGCGGCGGATGCTGGAGGAGAATGCTAGAGTGTTCTGCTAAAAACCCTTAGGGTTCGAATTCAAGTAATTTGAATTAGGGTTTTCCTCCTCTTTCTTAGTGATTAAGAAAACCTCCTAATCATATTAGGAGTTGCCCTTATCCAAATCTGTATTCGGATTAGGACTCCTCTTAATCTTATCTGCAGATTAGATCAGCTCTTGATCTTAACCTAATCTCATATCCGCCCCCTTAAGTGACTGATCAAATCAGCCCAGATTGAAATGGGTTTTAGGCCCAATATGTATTAAGTGCTCGATAGTCTTCCAAATTGCTGCTCAATTGGGCTTCTTTGTATGGTGTGAGACCCAAGCATTGATCTACACATCAGCCACATGGGTTCGGCCCAGCCTTTGTTACAAGGCTTAGCCGAATTCACTGAAAAGCCTAGTGAACCCCCTGAGCCCATCACATGGACCCTGTGGGCCCAACACTTACACTAAGTGGTCCCTAGGCCAAACCATCTTATAAAAACCCAGGGATTGTGGGCAGATGCAAGATTAGCCCATCAAGTATTATCCTAAATGGCCTTACACTTAACCTCTCAGCCCATAATGATCAAGCATTGCCCGACAAGAGAGGACATCTCCCTCGGCTGCAAGGAACAGTGTTGTACTCTCTACTCACATGGATCCCAGGAATTAAAACCATTTGCAAACATTTTGAAACCATATATAAGTATATATCATATATATATATATATATATATAAATTTTGCAAAACAAAATTCCAACGATTGAAATCAATTGTCGGCAGTTTGGTTTCCATCAGAGAGAGTGCATCCCCGATCATTACCTTTGTCCAACAAAGGGGCTGATCTCGTCAATACGATCACCCACTCAGATGAATTCTTAGATTGTCCCAACATACCCAGGTTTTGACCCCCACTAAGGATCTCACTGATTGGCATATCAAAGACAGCCCAATCCGACACCTAGTGCAGTACCATAATCGGGTCTAAGGGTCAGGTGTAACTTTCTAGTTTTGTCCATCAATCTCCAAGGTCCAGGGCAATACTGGAAATCTGGTCCGGTTCAAGGGTTCAAGTAATCCTATACTGCGTGTGCCTTGGGTCTCACCCTGACAGCTGAGACAACCCACCCCAACAATTGGCAGCACACCAATGTCAGCCTTGGCAGGATAAATCTCCCCAGACTTATCCTCCTTTAAACTAACACAAGTCTCATTAAGTGTCCAGTTTTAGGGTCTTACACAGAAATATACCACACAACATGAATCAAACATGTATTTTATTTATTTACACTAAATATCAAAAGTACATCAAAATTGATTGAAGCTAAGGGCATACAAAACTGTCTAACAGCTATCTCATGGATCATCGTTCTCAAAGTGGTTATTGTGTATTCTATGGACCCAACCTAATTTCTTGGAGCTCCAAAAAGCAACTGACTATGGCTCGGTCCAGCACTGAATCTGAATATCGCAGCTTGGCTTCTGCGGCTGCCGAAGTTCTATGGCTCCGTATGCTTCTTCAAGAACTAGGTGTTTCCCTCTCTATGCATCCACTACTATGGTGTGACAATATGGGAGTGAACTTTCATGCTACTAATCCGGCTCTTCACTCTCGCTCCAAGCACATCAAATTGGATATTCATTTTATTCGTGAGAAAGTTGCAAACAAGCTCATTGATGTATGGTTCATTCCCTCAGCTGATCAACTAGAAGACGTTCTCACAATGCCTCTTGGTCAACCTCAGTTTGAACTACTTCATACCAAGCTCACTGTCTCTCCTCCGGCTACGCTTGAGGGGGTGTAAGTAATAACGCACAAGTAGCGTGCATGAGCCATGCACGTATCGAACTCTTGAGTCCTAAGTTAATCAAACTCTTGAGTCCTAAGTATTCTCATATTGTATTAATCAAACTCTTGAGTCCTAGATAGCTAACACAGTCCTATCCTAAATCAGATAGGAATCAACCTTCTAATCTCTATCTCTTGTACTCTTTTTAAACAATAAGAAAGAGCTGAATAACACATCGGCTATTTCAATTAAATTGTTCTCTTTATTACTCTCTTATTAGTATTAATAATACTATGTTTGTTATTGATCAAACCTTACCCACAGGCCACAACCTTTGTGTATTGGAAAATTTTCACTGGCCACCATCATGTCATGAACCCACTAATGGATCCATATAGTTGGGGTAACGTTAGATGGGTTGTTAATCTCATGGTTTTTAAAATCGAATTGGTCAGGGGTCCAGTTACTGGTTCGAACGGTCCAATCATTCAACCTGAATGGTCAGCACGTTCTGACAAAAAAATAAAAAATTTAAAAAATTTTGAAAAATGGTCAAAACCGTTTGAACGGTTCAAACGGTTAACCGGCCGGCTCAGCGGTTTACTGACAAAAATCAACGATTTTGGGGAAAAACGAAAGTGGTCAGGTGACCTTAATCTATATAGATAGATAGATAGATAGATAGATAACAATATAGCTAACCATGCCTCTCCTTGGTAGGATACCCCAACCCTGCTCTCTTTGACTCTCTCTCCCTCTCCCTTCTCAGCCTACCATTAAACCAACTCATACATTGCCATCCACTTGCAATAGGCCACATCACGTTGCTATCCAATAGCCACTTATAAGTTCGTGTAAATGAGGAGACTGAAGATTATGTTTCCTTCCGAACATACGTACGTGTTTCATCAAGAGAAAACTTAATTAACCGAATATCAAGTCCTTCAAAACATAGAGAAATATCGTCCTTCTATACCTTCTTCCCACCCGTGTTGCATCCTTCTGCATTCTATTCACATCTACAGATCTACTCCCACTTCTTTTCCATCCATCTGTTGCAAAGCACAACAACACCGCCCTTAGTTTGGGACTTAGTTCCATCAACCAAAGTAGAGCAAACCCACCCCTATTTTGAAACTCATTTCAGTCAACAAAATGTTTGGTTTCAATCTTACATTTTTCTTTCTTAAATAAATTATTTAGAATATAATAGACTATATTTGTATTGCTCCTAGGTTCTACTCTATTTGGATCCACACAACCCCTTGCTTCCTAGAGAGAGATCTGAGCACAACCCATATGTGTTGTGTTAAAGCCTGGGTATGTTTTCCGTCTTCCAAATCATTTTTCTGTGTTAAATCTATCTTCCAAATTTTCCATCGTTTATGTGTTAAAGTCATTGCCCAAATCATTTCTATGTTAAACCCACATCCATCCCACCACGTTCAGCATAACAACAAAGGATTCGGGTCAAAAAGATGGCCCAAATCTGGGTGAATGGGTCGCGTAAGGATGTTACTAAATGATTTGTTTGTTGACTTGTTGTTAATGTTAAACGATTATTAAACTGGTTGGCTATTCATGTCTTGATCGGGTCAGGTATGGATGTTATCAAACGTTAATGTTAAACAGTTATTAAACTGGTTGGTTATTCTTGTCCCATGTCCCACAATTAAAATGTCATAGTAATTACCAAAACTAATAATTACAAAATTATTGAAGAATTGAATATTTAATGATGATTAAGAATTATTTAATAATTAAAAAGGTCCAATTTAATTTAATATAAACTACTGAATTACGTTAATGAATTAATCATGTTAACTAAATATTTATAGATTATGTTAATAATTATATTTAATATTTACTGATTTTTATAATTGATAATATTAAATATTATAATATTATAACACTGATAATTATAATTGTGTTTTAATTTTTCAGTCATTCACTAATTTTAATATTTTATATTCAAATTTTAATACTTTTTAAGTCTTAGCTACTAAATTTAGTTATTTCATACATTAGTATTTTTGGTAATTATAATACTGAGAATTATAATATTACTAAAAATAATTACTGAATTCTCAAAACAAAAAATAATTAAAATTCTGAAATTTCTAATAATTACTAAATTCAACTTAATTTTTTCATTATTATCTTGAAATCTGAAAATTGTGAAAATGCTGAAATTAAAATAATTATTGAAAAGAAAAAATAATTATATCAAAAAATACCATTTGAAATTTCAGAGTTAGTGAGTTTTTGTGTCCAATTGATCTTATTGTTAGATTTTGAAATTCCATTTTATTTATATAATTTAGTGAAAATACCATTTGATATTATTGTTAGGTTTAGAAATTCTATTCTATTTATGTAATTAAGTGAAATATCCATTTGATCTTATTGTTTGATTTTGAAAATCCTTTTTATTTATGTAATTTAGTGAAACTTCTATTTATTAGATTTTGAAATTCCATTTTCTTTATATATTTTCTTGCTTATTTTGCTTATTGATATTTAGTGCTTAAATTACAGTCCAATATTATAATTTATTGATATTTAGTGTTTCAATTTTTGTTGATGGTCTAACTAAAATTAGTGACTCTACTCCATTACCTGCTTATGAGTTATGACTATAATGGGTTGGGTTTAACCCAAAATCGACCCTAACCCATCCAAAATTCAAATGTTTTATTCAATTAATCGGATTAGTGTAGTTTATTTGTTATTTAATTAATATTCTTATTCACTTTGCTTTTTTCAATTAACAGACATCATTGTTATTTTCATTTATTGTAATGATTAACTTAATGGAAATTATTAATTTCATTTTGTTAAATTATCTATTTATAAAAGTTAATTATTTACCAAACATTCATTTACAAATAATTAATTTAAGTAAAATTTTTACCGAAAATTAATAATTTGTTTTTATAATTTTTCAAACATATTTTTTGGAAATATTGATAATTAATTTTGGTAATTGGTCATTATATGGTAAATTGTTTTTGTATTTTTTATAATTTTTAAATTAAACATTAATTAAAATGTTAGAGACCATCACTTTGTTATTGTTGTTTGATTGTTAAAACTAATTGAAAATTACTTTTTGGGGTTTTGGAAAATTATAAATTTTGGGGTGGGAACAGGGAACATATTTTTGCCCCAAATTGGGGATGGGGTTTGCATATAATTCTCCGAACCCGATGATAAATTAGTAAAATATATGTAGATTTAATATTGATTTTTAAAATATCTCTAAGTTTTCATCATATTCGTATAATCCTAGGATCCCATAATTTCATTTATAAAATACCCACAAATTGTCATAATCTAATTCCTAAAATACCCCCAAATTCCCATAATCCTATTTGAAAAATATCTATAAATTAGAGTTTTTAGGTGGTTGCCTCATGGTGGGGAAAATTTGGAGATTTCCCATCCCCGATGGGGAATGGGTGCCTCACCTCAAACCCACCCCACCATTGGGGTCAGGGCGGGGATGGAATAGAGCGTCTTCACTTACGGGAGTGAGGGACAAAGAGGTGTACCCCATCCCAAGCATCGCACAGGGCCCCGCTAGTTGTAAATAAAAAAAGTCAGAATATGTGAAGTGAGAACCAGTCTTTAGGGGATATGATTACAATCGGTTATTGTGTCATGGACTGGTTAGAGGCATAGTGGGTCACGAGTAGTGAGTAAATCACGCCTTTGCAAGAAGTTGTTAGTTTGAGGTCGGGATAAGTGGGTCAAGTTGTTAATTAATTTTAGGGGCCAAGTCTTTTAGGAGTCGGTTATTATATTGTTAAGAGTCCTTTTAAATTGTAATCATCATCTGAATTTACACTTTCTCAATTGATATTAGGGTAAAATACAAAAACCTCTCTTGAAGTTTCTGACAATCATAAAAATCTCCCCTATAGTTTTATTGTAATAAATACCTCCCTGAACTTTTGAGAAACTCAAGAAAAACCTCCCTTCCGTCATTGACCTAGACGGAAAATGTATACATTTACAAAATTACCCCTAAGGCATCATTTAAAGAAATCATAAAATACCATATTTTCCCTAAGCAACATCTCCCAATTTCCCTTATTTCCACTAACGAATAAGCACGAGCTAGCTACAACCATGCCATTAAACGACTCTCATTCTAATGAAAGAGGGGATCCTCAGTTGAATTCATTCATTTTCATTTGAATGAATTCTTTCTCCCACTTAATCCCAAACATCTACCGTCCAAAAGGTATATCAGAATACCTTTATCATTGATGTCACGCATCTGCACTTTCAGAATTTCAAAATCTTCATTGCATTTGGCATCATCTCCATTTAATCTGTTAGCCTGTGCTTTCTTCARGGCTAACCGCTACTCAACAATTTTGCTTCATATTTTTTTTGGAACTTCAAAAAGGCGATTAGGGCTCTCTGGTGATAATTGATAAAGTCAACGGAAACTGGTCAGTTAGTCATTATAATCAATACTAAACCCAATGGCGCTAATTCGACTAGTTTGTTGTGCAAAGGAGATTTTATGAGTAAAGAACCCAAAAAATAGACACAACATGGTGTAGATCCTGAGTAAAATGGTGACTTGACAAACTAGAAGATGGCTCTTTGTCTCTTGTTAGAGGTCACATGGCATGGTTATAACAAAAGCATTATCTTTACTTTGGACTTCAAATCTAAAACTTGTATCAGGAACAAGAGCAGAGAAGCTAATACTCACCAAACAATGAGTCTTATGTAGTTGTATAAACTACTTGGACCCTAGGATATTGCTTACCTAGGTGTTGTATAAACATTCAAAATTCTCTTCAGAAGAATTGAGAAAGTGACTAGGAAAGAATGATATAGTTTGGACTTTGAAGCCATATTGCAGTTTTAGCGTCTTCCTTACTCCATTATCTTTTAGAGTTGGAAAAACAATAATAATACAGGGCCATTACTTTTAAGTCAATAAAAACACAAATTGATTCATATGAACTCTCAAATTGTTCTTGTGCTTTACTGCTTTAGTCTATTTAGTCTGTAGAAGAGAAGAAACAATTTATGGCAAGCATGACCTCAGGCAGATGCGTACAGAGGAACTTGGGGAGTCCATGTTTCATATATTTCTCTCCTTCCTTAGCATTCTTGTAATCAAGTGTGGGTGAGTACTAGTTAGYCGTTGGGTGAGACATCAATTCCCATGTTTACTCAACCCAAGAGAATAAAACAAATGCAAAGAGAAATAGGGTAGTATGGACATGGCAGAGGAAATGAGGATGTAGATTTGTTCTCTCGACAACAGAGTTCAAGAGGAAGCTTGCGGTCATTAACGGCATTTATAATGGTGGAGACACAACAGGCGAGCTTTTTCTTTTTGTGCTTGGACAAGCCAAAGAGGAAGAAGTTGGGTTTTCCGGCTGGTCCGACGAGGAAGAAAAAACATATCTAGGTCTGAGTCTGACCTGGCCAATGAGAAGGAATAACGCAAAGACCTGCCTGGATCTCGGCAGAAGCGATGGCACCAGTGCCGTTATCGCACAGATGATGGTTAGTGATGTTTTCCATTTGGGTCAATAACAAAAGGGTAAAATCAATATTTTAAAAAAAAATTATGCTTCAGTTAACGTTTTCTGTCTAGGTCAGTGACGGAAGGGAGGTTTTTGTTGAATTTTTCAAAAGTTCAAGAGAACTATTTGTTACAATGAAACTATAGGGGAGGTTTTTATGATTGTCAGAAACTTCAGGGGAGTTTTTTATATTTTACCCTTGATATTATTTGGAGGTTCTTTCGTCTCCCCTCAAAGTAGATGAAATCCTACGTTACATCCTACTTGGGATTGTAACACATCATCTCATGAAAATGACATTAATGCATGCTMTGATCCTAATTGATGAGAAAAGAAAATCAACCCAAGTACCATTTATCAGATGTTGTAGTTTCATGTGAGTTTTACGTTGAACCCTGAATTATACATACATACACACACACACACACACACACACACACACACACATACATACATACATACATACATACATACATACATACATACATACATACATACATACATACATACATACATACATACATACANCATACATACATACATACATACATACATACATACATACATACATACATACATACATACATACATACATACATACATACATACATACATATATACATATAGCAAGACGATTCATGTCACCATGCCTCTCCTTGCTCTATTTCCCCGACCTTGCATTTTCCTTGAGTCTCTCTCCTCTCCCCCTTCCCACCACTCCCAATTTGACATGTTAGCACTCTCTCTCTCTTCATTCCTCTCCCTTCCCATTGGATTCTCTCTCCCCCCCACAACTCATGTCTCTCACTTTCTATAACGACCTAATTTCTCTCCTTAATTAGCTCAATATATGTTTTATCCTCTCCTTCACTTTTATTTCTAATTCCACTTACCCATAAAAATAGGGCCATAATTTATTAAGATTTAGTTTTCCAAATCAAGCAATATTTATCAATGTTTTTGAACCATCGTTGACCCAAACGGCTGGATCATTTGGCCCGGAAACCGTCCAAGCAACCAGTTCTGTTCACCCCTAACCCATTCCCAGGTCAAAAATCGTTGACCCGGGTGGTCGAATCGTCGACTCGTTTGACCTAGATAGTGATTCATAGTATAAAGTTGCAGAGAGAACTCAGATCTGAGACACAAACTCAGATTTGAGATCCAACACAAAGAGAGAGAAGAAGAAGAATAGGAAGAAGAAGAAGAAGAAGAAGAAGAAGAAGAAGAAGAAGAAGAAGAAGAAGACTACAGGTGTTGTAGAGAAATTGATCTCAAATTTGCGTCTGTTGTTGCCGCCTCGCTGTCGCCATCACCATTATCATCGTCGGTGATCGTTGAATCATCTTCCTCCCCTTCCTTCTTCTTCCCTCCTCTCCTTCCTTTCCTTTCTCTTCTTTTCTTTTTTTCCTTTCTCCTTCCTTTCCTTCTTTCTTTTCTTCTTTCTCAACCAACATCTCTTCTCCAGTTCTCCTTTCTCAGCCAACAACATGTCTTTTTTCTTTCTCCTTTCACAAATCTCATATAAATATTTGCCCTAATATGCAAACCATCCAAACCGTTCAACCCAGATGGTCAAACCGCTGATCCAGAAACTGGTAGCTAGAACGGTTCCATTTCCGGGTCAATTTTTAAAACCTTGATATTTATATCTATAGATGTGAGTTCAAGAAAAGAGAAGGGAATAAGGGGAATTTGATGTTTTTTATATATTCATGGCATATTCCATTATTGTTAAATAATAAATTAGTTATGAAAATTATTAAAAATTTTTGAAAAATATTCTACCAAAAATTATGAAATAATTATTTTAGAAACAATCCATTATTTAAAAAATATTAAATAATTTAATAATCTACCAAAGAATTAATAAAATATCCATTATTTAATAATTTTTTGTTATTAATAAATGTTCAAATTTTCAACATTTAGCGTAGTTTACATTAATYGTTGTAATTTAATAAAATTTCATTAAAATTTTACAATAATAATTTATTGATAAAAGATATTACTAATTAGTATAATTTACTAATTTATATAAAATCAATAATTATAGTTAATGAAATTTTAATCCATAATGAAACTCTTTAACTAATAATCCATAATTATTTTTTAAATAAGAAATTAATCTATGAAAAATATTCTCCAAAACTATTTAAGTAATAATCCATTATTATTATTCAACTAAATAATTATTAAAAAATTTTAGGAAAATTAAGTTAGGAAATTAATCTATTAGAAATTGTTTCATAATTATTTAAATAATGACCCATTATTATTATTATTATTCCAATAAATAATTTAGGAAAATTATTAAGTCTACCCACACCGATCTAGACCACTTGGTTGACTTCGATCATACATGGTTTTACATTAATTAACAAAAAATGGTTTACTTTTAATTAAAAATAATGTAATTTACTATAATTAAATTTACTTTTATTAATTGTAAATAATTTAGGCTTAAAAGTAAATAATTTACATTAATTTATTGTTATTGTAAATTTAATTACTATACATTACTACTAATCAATAGTAATTTCAATATTTTTTGGAAATTATCATAAAATATTGTAATTTAATTTTATTTAATTTACTGTTAGTTGATTGGTTAGAAAATTATTAGAATTGTAGGCATGGCAATTTGAATTGGGATTTGCTCCTCATACAGGGTGCCTCACACCGACCTCACATGCACATCTCATCATGCATTGGGAACATCTCCCATGAAAAACTGGGTACCAGCCTTGCCCCGCCCCGAACGGGGCAAGTTTTTCTCAAATCTTAAACGGGGACGGGGTAGAGACAAGATGGGGATAGGGAAAATATTTTTGCCCCAAATTAGGGATGGAGTTTGCATATAATTCCCCAAACCTGATGGTAAATTAGTAAAATATCCGTAAATTTAATATTGAATTTTAAAAAATCTCAAAGTTWTCCTCATATTCTTRTAATCCTAGGATCTCATAATTTTATTTATAAAATACCCCTAAATTCTTATAATCCAATTCTTAAAATACCCCCAAATTCTCATAATTATATTTGTAAAATATCCACAAATTATATTTTTTTAGGTGATTGCCTCAAGGTGGAGAAAATTTGGAGATTCCCCATCCCCAATGGGGAATGAGTGGCTTGTCCTGAACCCGCCTTACCACTGGGGTCGGGGCAGGGATGGAGTAGAATGTCTTGGCTTATAGGGGCAAGAGACAATGAGGGGTGCCCTATCCCATGCATCTCACTGGCCCCACTAGTAATATAATACATACAAACATACATACGTACATAATTGTGGAGATCGATACATATATATATCCATTGGATATCACATTAAACTTGTATCTTTTTTATTCTTATGAGACTGATATATTGTATTATTTTATGATACACATATTTGTATTTGTTTATTTCCAAATTGAGCCTTCGGTATAAAATTAGCACCGCCAGTGAGTTTAATTAAGTTGAAAATTACAAATTTTATATTAAATAAGAATGCAAATCATAAGTAGGGGTGAATAAGAAAAACCGAACTAAAATGAAAAATCGAAAGGCAGATTCAGATTTACATTGCAAATAAACAATTAAACATGAATATCATTCGGAGTAGGTGAAGGGCATTTTCTGTGTTGATTTGTCATTGGTTAGCTCAAGCAAATGTAAGAAAGGAGAGCGACTGAAAACAACAGAAATAAAGCGATCACATGGGCCATGTCGTCAGGTGAAAACGGTCCCATGTGCAAGAGTCAACTTTATGGGGAAAATAAGAGATCTAAATTTGCATTAAATGACGTTGAAAAGGTGTTTCCAAATCAGTGTAGAAGCCTTTAATTATTGGAGCCTATAGAGCCGAAAGATTGGAGAAATTTTTTCAAATACACACAGCATGAGAAAAAAATGGGGTCTTCGTCAAACCGACCATGTCGCAAAACTTTGTTATCAAACCACGAGAATTCAATCAGCCCCAGACAGCTCATTGAATTCAAAAAGTAAGTGGGTCTCATCATACTTGATATGACATATGTCATCACCTTATTCCCATTTCCCCTCTATAACTCAGGCTTAAGTAGTCGTTTCTACTTTAGTTATAAGAGCTGCACCGGTAAGAAGGGGATTGAAAATGTTCTTTCAGTTTTTAGTTAGATGGCAAAGATTATCCGAAAAAGTACATTGTAGCCCACTGCAGAATGAATTGTGAAATTATGTTTTCGTAGTTTATTAGTAGTTTCCTTATAAATCGCATGAATTTGATATCTAGGATTCATCGTCCTCTACACTAAAACTAAAAATTTTGAGCTGAGCTGGGTTGATCAATTATTCTTCCAAGATTATTCACATGACTTGCAAATAATTTATGCAAACTATTCATATGTATTAATTTTTCAATTAACCCTCTTCATACACAAATTTTACATATCAAAAATATATATACTTTAATCACACAACGAAAATTAGATCTATTTATGGGCCGGGTCAGACTAGGCTTTCAGGCTTTGCCTCATGGCTGTAATGTGTTGTGGCATGTATGTGTGGGTAGCACGTTTGTGGTAGTAGATTCAATCTCTAATTTCCCTCTCCTATAGAGGGGGTTGAGGGAATGCTTTTAATGCAATTGATCATTTATTCTTTTTAGGTTGATCGTTACACCCTGGAATATTTTATATTAATTACTTTAACCACTTAAAAAGGCAAAAGAAGAAGTCATTAATTCAGTTCATCCATTTGATCAGTTGTTATCAAATGGCCATGGCCTCTAAATGTTTTCATACATTGGGTCATGGTGCTATGCTGAACCCTGAACCCTGAACTAGCCTAATTCTAAATAAGTTTGCTACTTTTCTATGAAAGCCAATAAACATCATCGTTAAAGTAAGACAACTCTTACCTTTATTACTACTGTGAAGCTCTTTCTAAATGTTGAATTAAAGGGAATGTCTGTGCAACAAATGACAAATGAGTCGGAGTCCAATTGATATTCAAATCTTCTGGTGTAAAAAGAAAGAGATGTATGGAGTCTATCAAGGAAGACTGAGAGGCGCTCTTTGGTAATAGAAGTCTAAAAGTAAACATCATTGAACCGCATTTGACAGCAACATCCATCTCCACGAAATTGGATACTAATCCAGCCAATATCTATCTTTTTCATAATTTGTGATATTAGTGATTGCATTGTTTCATCTTCCAACTATCCCAGTCTACAGGACATTTTGGGCGGTGTTTGCCACCGATGCCCTTGTTTCAGAAAACAGTGACACATTAGCATTATGTTAAAAAAATTGCTAGTCCAAAAAATGGTAACATGTTTGGAATCATTTTTTCATAAAAAAAATGGTACTTCAAATCATGATTTAGAAATCGGGAAGACATGATTTGGAGCAATGCCGAATTCAACGTTTTCTCAATTTAGAGCTTATTACTTCCAACGAAGACGTGATGCGGTAGTGACGTGGACTTCCTATAATAGGTGTCAATGCTAAAAGCAKATATGAAGCACTGGTACCAAACAGGTGTTGTTGTTTCCTTAGGAAACGTCCTATCTGGCAGCAATGTTTCCAAACAAAAAAAGACACCGTTTTTTCAAAAAACGGTGCTTCCAACCCACACAAAAACGATGCTGTATATGCAGCATCAATGCCAAATATATACTTCATTGTAGTCAAATCTCATTTATTGTTATTAGTGTTTTTTTTTTTTAACTTTGAAAGTTGGATGTTTGTCTTCCATCAATTGTTGTCAGTTCTAGTTGATTTGATAACAGGTGTGTCTTAGTCCATGTTTGGGAGTGTTTAAAAATAAGTGCTTATTTGGGAAGGGGCTATACCATTAAATACTTATTGGTGTTTAAGAAATAAGCACTTATTCAAATTTTTACTCCCAAATTTGGGCTTATTTTTTAAGCCAAATTTCCAGCTATTTTTTAAGTGCTCATAAATAAGCACTTATTCAAATTTTTACTCCCAAAATTGTCCACGGTAAATTTTTAGAATACTAATTATATCCTTTTACAAAGGCACTTTATAAAAGTAATTTTATGAAAAGTACTTTTGTGAAGGTAATTTTATGAAAAGCACTTCTGTGAAAGTACTTTTATGAAAGTACTTTTGTAAAAATAATTTTATGAAAGTATTTTTATAAAAGTGCTTTTATGAAAGCATTTTTATAAAAAGTATTTTTACCAAAGCACTTTTATAAAAGCATTCTTACGGAAGTACTTTTGTTAAAGTATTTTTATGGAAGTACTTTCATCAAAGTATATTTATGAAAGCGTTTTTATAAAAGTTCTTTTATAAAATCACTTCTATCAAAGTTTTTTTATTCATTCACTCTGGATTGGATATTTTGAAAATTTGAAAGAAAATGAATGACAAAAAAATAACAATTGCTTATTTAAGTGCTTCTTAGAGAAAAAGACCACCGAATAAGCACTTGCTTTTAAGTACTTATGTTTAGCACAAGCACTCCCAAACATGGTCTTAGTTCATTTTGATAAAACCCATTTTGAATTTTGAGTGAACCAAACTCACTAGAGAATAACCTAAATCATATAGACTGTTTGAGAAGTCAAATCCAATACATTCAACAGGAAGAGCTTGGGCGGTTTGATTATTGATGCAATGGCCAAATTACACAATGGCATGCATCGGCGCTTGAATGCAAATCATGAGAAGTACTAGTAGTATTTAAAGCAACAAACAAATTCATCTTCTATTTCTATATGGTGGTGTTATTTAATATGAATTAATGATGATTCCAAATTAATGTAGACTCATTTCTGATGTCAGGAACATTTGGAATTTATGTCTCAGAATACCCCCCAACATGTGATTTCTGGACTCAACTCGAACTCATCCTAGTTTCCTCCTGTTCCTCCAATTTTGGAGTCAACCTTTTTTCTTTGCCACTTTTGAAATCCAGAAACCAATTTAACTGTGAAAGTTTGAATCTCACTTTTTTTTTGGCAATTTTATTATTAGGAAACTAATCCATACTACTGAAATCCTCCCCAAATACAAGCTACGTACGTGAAGCGGTGGAGGGTCTCATAATCTTTTTGTTTTTTTTTTTTTTTTTTTTTCCTCAAAATTTGTAATCTAAATCAAGATTGATTCAGGTGCAAATGTGAATCATATACAAATTTTGCATCCAATTTAATTTTGTAATTATGATTTTCACTCCAACCTGATACAAAATTTACACTTTTTGCCTCATTTGCAATCATTAATGTATAAATTTTGCATCTAAAAAAATGATACAAAATTTACACCACCTCCCTCCTACCTCAATTCAGTGAGAACCACACTACCTCACTCCCAAATAAATAACCCTCCTACCCCCATTCTCTTGCATATAAGATGGAGCCACACTATTTTATTTTCTATTTTTTACTTTTCACAAACACAGCAAGATCAAATACACTGATGATGTTTTACACTGAACTAGCAAGTGACTGTTGCTTTTTTTTGAAAATAGTGATGGGTGGAAGAGTGAAAATCGACGTAAAACTACACTCCATCCAAACGCATGCAAAACTGAACCAGAGTATAGTTTTACGTTGTTAAACACCCTCTTTTCAAATGCATATAAAATCGAACTAATATAAAATTTACATCGATTCTTGATTTACATCACATCCAAACGCAATCATAACAAAAATAAATTAAAATTTACACACAGCTTATTTGTATTAACATGAATTTACACCAGTTTAAATAAACCAAACACAGCCTAGAGAATGATTCATTGATTCCAGGCAGGGCAAAGGAAACGGCAAGACAGGGACAAAAGCACATGATGCAAGGGCAAGCGGAAATTAAGCACTTATGATCAAAAAAACAAAAGGACCCATTCAGCGATTATTGAATTGGATGATTCAGAAATCATGATGAGATTCTTATATATTACCCTCCAAAAGACTGCTGTATCGTATTAATGCAAAAGGCGTGCCAAATTTCTGACCTTTTCAAGGTGTGGACGTCGTGGTTCCACGGAGCTATTCCTAGTCCTAGTTTATTTGTGAGTTGTGAGGGGAGTCATGGTTCAGTAACCACCGGTTTTAGGTCAAACGTCAAAGCGTACACAAAAAACAATGAGGTGAACGTGATCCACACATTTACATACAACTTATCGCTTTTTCTTGGAATTCAACAAATACCTGAGTGACACGTATACTATATCTAATGTAGGTTAGGTTCTATGTCTCTCCCATAACATGTGCGTCAGTACTAACGTCATGTCTGTCGACACGAATCCAACAAGGAACAACAGAATCGCATGTTTGGATGACCAAATCAGATGCTTCCAAATTATACCTTTCTTCCCTTTGAAAGAGTCTCATGGTAGTTCATTTCTAATGTTAAATCAAATTTTTTATTTTTCATGTTAATGATGTTTAATGGCTTATTTACTTTTTCTTTGGTTTATGTTTACAAAATGTATTTATTATTAAATAAGGGTCCGTTTGGCTTGTGAGAATAGAGGTCTGAAATTGGAACCAGAATGGGTTATTCCAATTTTAATTGTTTGGTTGGGCAGAATTTGAATCTCATTCCCAAATCCCAATCTTGATAGAATGACATTTTCCTTTCCTTGTAAATAAAATTCCATTTCAATTGATTCCAATATCCATTCTGATTTTTATCTGAATTAAGCAGATTATAAAAATATACAATTCCGATTCTAATTCTAAAAGATTTTGATTCCAACTATAAACCTATAAATCGAACAGACCCTTATAAAGATTCATATAAATAAAAAACTGCTTCCAAATGAAATTCCCATCATACCTTAAATCAAAAATTGAAATGATCTCAACTATTCTTTTCGTTTTTTTTTTTTTTTTTGACTGTATTTGATCACAATATAAATAAATTTGTATTGATGCAAAACTATGACAGTACAAATGAAGTGAATGGTTTATGGTTAAGGAAGGAATCAATAACAATTAAGAAAGGAAGAGGATGGTTTATGGTTAAGGAGTTAGGACATTGGAGTTGTTGACATTTGGTTTTGCGTGTTCACAAGCATCCAACGCTTTTGATTTCTGGGTTGGCGATTGATAGTTGCGTGTTTGAGTTGAGGTCTAAGGTCTCTCTTCCCATCGGTCGGTCCTCGTAGCCCCTACGTGTCGTTCTGACTGTGATGGTGAGAAGTGAGAACACCTTCCCTTTCATTAATACTGTGGATGCCCTTTTGAAATTAATGTTCCATGCCCAATTGCCCATGTAGGCCTCCCCCCTCCT
This sequence comes from Nelumbo nucifera, assembly GCF_000365185.1. The sequence continues at coordinate 4,062,195 of NW_010729101.1, read as the reverse complement.
TAACTCTGATGTGATGTCTAACTTTCTCATTTCATTACTTACCTTCATCTCTCTCTCTAAACTCATAAGATAGCTCACCTTGGCTTGGCTAACAACTACTTCAAATTAATGTATGGCTGACCGATCAGGTATGCAATTAAGGCTGCTTTTAGGGATAAAGATTTGGCATGAATTGGATTCATTCAACCTGTACCTTAGAATTAAGATTTTTAGGGATGGATTGAACAATAAAAACCCTTATAAATATTGAGTTTTTAATTGAAAAAAGAAATTATTAACCTGAATGTTGAATCCAATCAATTATGGAGTTTAGTCAGAATCATACAGTGATCCCGCCACCCTTAGCCTCTTTATTTGATTGAATGGCTATTCACTTGAGCCACTGTAAGTTCCGTTTGTTTTTAGGGCTGTCAATGAATCGGGTTTGGTTGGTTAAAACGAACCCAATGAATCTGACAGACTCGAATCAATCTAGGGATGTCAAAGAGATATGGTACATGGGATGAATTTTGCTTTTTTTTTTCTTTTTTCAAAATGAAATATTTGAATTAACATTAATATTTTTCTTATGTGAAGAAAAAAGTAATAGCTAATTAGCTAAGTATTTCAATCTAAAACAAATTTTACATATAAGTTACGGAGAAACAAACGCAACCTTAGTTGAAATTCCATGGAATTATGATGGATGGTACAGATAGTGCCTATAATTCAATCAAATCAAATTGGGTTGGGCCTGTCATATCACATATACTGGATATCCACATGATTCACTAATTAATTTTTTTGTCCTACATAACAAACTTATTCTCATGTCTTGATCATAGAATAGAGGCTAAGAGGTAAGCCCATATCCTGTCATCTCATATTTCCTTCTGGGCTTGGACCTTGAAACAGTATTCATGTTGATTGATGTATATTATCTTTCATCTTAATTGAATGAATTTCTTTCTAGGAATTCGGGCTAACTAGTTAGAACATTTGCCTATTTCAGTAATTTTATCCATTACATTTTTATCATACTCAAATAAGGAAGCAAAGGTGATATCAAGAAACCCTGCAATAATCGAATCGATTACTATTATCACTTTAGGCCAGAATTTATTTTTTAAGTTGTGATTGAATTATTAGGAGAACATCACACTTATTCTTTTCCCAAAAGGTAAATTCATTCATTGCTTAGAAAACACTTATTCCAAGAGTTCTGATTTGTTCTTCACAGAGCACTATTTATACCAACCTCACATAACTTGGAGCCATACATTTGGAACATCTCCACACTTGTAAATCCATATCACTTTGTTTAACTCATAAGCCCTAAAACCCTAATGATTGGTTGTTATTAGTGGTTTTCTTTCCATAATTTATATTTTATTATTGTTAATTTTATGATTATAGATTTTTAAAAAAAGAAACCTATCACAATTCATGATAGAGTTAGATCATTTGAAAGATTTTTTTTTTTTGACCTTTGTATTAGGAAAAAACAATTAAGCAACACCAGTAAAAGTTCAGTAAAGGTCTTTTAGGTACAGATAGACAAAGAGAAACTGAGAAAATTTAAAGGAATCAACCCAATCAAAAGTCAACTTCTGACTGAATCAGGTTGAATTAGAACTTAGGATAAATGTTGGTATCCAGAAACCTTGGGTTGAGTTGGGGTTGACCTCAACCTGACCCAATCCTCAACTTGCACGCCTAATCTCTCCTTTGGCTTAATTTGAAATGAACATAAATAGAAATATGTACAATGGTTTTTGAATCATTGTTGATTCGGACAGTCGGACCGTTCGGCCCGGGAATCGTTCAGACAATTGATTCTATTTTACCTTAAATCTGGTCCTTGATTAAAAATCATTAAATCAGTTAGCGATCCATTGATCCAAGTGATCGAACCGTTAACCTGTTCAATAATTTTAATTGTTTTTTATTTTTTTATTTTTTTATTAGAATGAATCATTCATTTGAACCAATGATTGAACCATCAACCCAAAAATCGGTGACGAAAACGATTCTATTTCCGGATGGTTTTTTAAAACCATGCATATTTATATTTATCAACAAGTAAAGAAGGCAAAACAGATGGAGAGGGGAAACGAAAGGGAAATGCCCTTATCACACACACTGAAAAGAACCAACTTCCGAGCCGTAGCCCAGCTATAATACTAATAGTGTTTAGGAACCGAGAGAGAGAGAAGGGACACGTAGTAGTAGAAGTAAGATGTAGGCCGTATAATTCATAAATGGCCTGAGATGAGTAAATACGAAAAGTAGCTTTTTGGATCCAAATCCAGAAGTCATGGCATGGGAAATGAGAAAGTGGGACCACACCAACCAATGGGAATCCACATGAACTTGGACCAACAACGGGTGTGCGTGTCAGCTCTTCCCACCCCCAACCCTGGGACCACGCGCAGAAGGCAGAACCATATCTTACAAGATTCAGCTGCCTTTTACTTTCCATTTGACTCAATTACCCTTCATTCTTGTCTAATTCTGTTTCAAGGATGAGGGCATTCTCGTCCTTGTAATTTGACACTAATTTTCTGTTATTTTGTGTATTATTTTATTCGTCAAGGCAAATCATAGTCTCTCTCTCTCTCTTCTCTCTATAAATAGTTAAATACAACACAATTACTCCAACACAGAAGAAAAAAAGGAAGAAGAATCCGCTTTCTCTTACAATTCAAATACATCTCTGATTTCTCATCTCCCAACTCCTGTTTCTATGCTTCTCTTCCCCTCTCTTTCGCATTCCATTCCTTCAATTCAGATTCCACTTCTCTTCACCAATTCCTTCTCCTCTGCTCTAAATCCTCTGTCCCCAGATGCAATTTTCTCTCCCTCATATTGCACTTTAATTTCCTTTCTCTGATTTCCTGTTTTTTGTTCAATTTGCAGAGGAAAAGGGGTCGATTTTTTAAACCCTTGTTTCTGGCACATTTTTTTTTCGTGCACTCTGCCATCTTTGCTTCTTTAATTCTTATATTCTCTCCTGAATTTTCCGGCAGAAACTCACCGGAATCATGGACAGAGCACTAGAAACTGGTGCACCGATTTCCTTCTCCTGTGGCATAGACATTCGCACTTGTCTATCGGAACTCTTAATATCAGGTGGGGCGAATCCATTGGATTCAATCTTCTCTGCCTGCCCACCTACATATTCAAACCCATTAACCAGAGAAACACAAGAGCCCTTAGGCTCCTCCGTCTATCTCCGTCAGGGAGAGCTGCTGCAGAAATTCAGCAACAAAAGTAAGGCTACAAGCACGACAAAGGTTAGCCCGGGAGCATTAATGACCCCTCAAAGAAATCAAGACGGAACCTATTCCAGTCCAAGTATGACTACTTTATGTAAGAAAAAGCTCTACAGAGGAGTAAGGCAGAGGCATTGGGGTAAATGGGTGGCCGAAATCAGGCTCCCTCAGAATAGGATGAGGGTCTGGTTAGGGACGTACGATACCGCCGAGGCAGCAGCTTACGCATATGATCGCGCTGCGTATAAATTACGGGGTGAATACGCCCGCTTGAATTTCCCACATCTTAAAGATGGAATTACGTCGGGATTTGGAGATAGCGCCAAATTAAATGCATTGAGGTCCTCAGTCGACGCCAAAATTCAAGCGATTTATCAGAAGATGAGGAGAGATAAAGCTAAAAGGAATGCTAGTGACAATAGAAGTAGCAGCTGGGGCATCAGCAGTAATGGTGGTACTGCCACTGCTTCCAGCAGTTGTAGTGATGGTAGTGAAGGTGGAAAGGTGGTGAATTCATCATCAATTTTGTCATCGTCATCGGCCATCCCCAGGGATGAATGGGGTAATGATATCTTATCGCCTACTGTTTCTGAAGAGAGCTTGTCAAAGGGTGCCAAGTCACCCGCCTCTGTTTCAACAGAGTGTCCCATGGTAACAGAGGGACTAGATTTCGAAGGTTGCTCACTAGAAAGGATGCCGTCATTTGATCCAGAGCTGATCTGGGAAGTTCTTGCTAATTAAAGAGAAATCTTTCCTCTCTATCTCTCTCTCTCTCTCTCTGTGAAAAATTACGCATCCATTTGTTTAGAAATATCTCTGTAATGTGTTAAGGTATTATATCTGAGGATGCAAGAGGGTTGGTTGTTGAGGTTTGACTCAAATGCTCCTCTAAGAAATTCTGGCGATTGTTTTGGTTAAAGTTTAACCAATTTTTTTTGTTAGAATAATTCCATTAGTATTTGTAACAAACAATTGCCTCTAGTTCTGTTTCTGGATAGAAGTGAACACTAATTTGCTTAAAAAAATGTTTGTGGTCATAAGGAATGGTTTATTATTCAATAAAAGCAAAACAAAATGGTCCTTCTTGATTTTTTTTTTTTTTTTTGAAGGTGGTCCTTCTTAATTTGCATAGCATATTGAAAGGACATACATATATAAAAAGAAGATAGATTAGAAGTTATAACTGTCATTTTCAATGTGTTATAATCTGATAATTGCCAGGAAAGCATAGAGGTTGGGCAATTAATCCATAAAAGGGGATTTTTAATTTGAACAAAGAACAATCATGTTGACCTTCAACATGCTTCAGGAAGTAGTAATGATCCTTTCTAATATCTGTCATTCCATATAGATAAATCATAAATTGCATGTTTTCCAGTAACAGCTCTCTCCAACCTCACTCAGACTCAATTGCCCACCGGCCCTCGAGGGAGTTTTCCAAATCGAATTCAGGAGGAATCTGTTTTTAAGGGTGACAGCGCCAGAAACAAGGCCACTATCTAAGAAAGTAACTACTTGCTTCCTAATAATAGCTTATAGCTCTACTTGCAAGCTAGTCAGCAATAGAATTTTTTGAGTTGGCATGATATCATTGAGCCAGTAGAGGATCCTCTCCCCACTGGCAGGAGTGGATCCGATTTACTTTTTGACTCGTCACTAAAGTTCATGAGTGAGGTTAGTCAATGGTCTTCATATACAAAAGATGGGTTTTGCTTCACTGCTTTGTGGGGATGATAGATTGAAAGTCTGAATCCGACTATTGGTGGTTTCCTTAAATTTATGAAGATTATGTATCTCTTCCCTATCATCCTTCTTATTAGGAACCAATAACCTTTGATTTTTTGTGACTTAGCTTGAAGGACTGTTGTGCTCTTTCTTGATATTTTTATAATTCCTACAAGCATTAGAAATATAAATATCTACGTATTCTAAACTCTTAGTATTGTTAATTATAATGCATCTATCAATCCATATAAACTATTAAAGTATTAAAGTATGCATTTATAATGTAGTTATTTCAACCAAAAATTTAGTATTATTGTTGTATTTGTGGGATTTGTTATTGCAGGAAACAATTTTTTCCAGTTAAATATTGATTTCTTCATACCGATATGGACCCCATACATGATAAAAACAACAAATTTTGTTTTTCACAATTCATGTTTTCCTACCAAGCCATATACAAGTATGTCAAAAAACTGATGCATATCAAACTCTATTTACATGAATTGATGCTCGTTCAACGCATAAAAAATTTACTTAAAATGTGATCAAGAACAAATTGAACAAAGATTTCCATATAGTTCATTTTTGGAATAACAAAATCGAGGGTGTAGGCAAAATTTTATCCCCCCCTTGAGTTTGTTTTTGTAACATTTTTCCATTATGCTGTGTTTGATAGCAGTGTAATTTTATTTGCACTAGTACAAATGTATGGGAGTGCGAATGAAAAAAGAAATGCAAATTTTGGTTTAATTTGTTTTGTATTTTACTTTATTCTGCTTTATGTCTTATTTTACTTCATTTTTAATGCAACCAAACAAAATAAGGTGAAATTTAAAACAATAATAAATCAAAACTTGCGGCCAAATCATTTGCACTACCATAGTTTTGCATCAATGCAAATGAATTTGCACTGCAACCAAACACAGCCTTAGTGTCAAGTATCTCTTTAACCAATCTGAAGGGGTTGTTGCAGTGGACTAAAACTAGGCAGGCACATAATCAAGTCTTTAGTGCCATTTGGTAAGTATTTTTATGAAGATCTTTTGACAGCCGGCCAAAAGACATGTGGTGTTTGACGTATCTTTTTTGCATGTCTTTCAGTCTGCAAGAAAGATCAAAACACCCAAAAATAGTCTTTTTCTGTTTTGGTATCACATAAATCAAAAGATACGAAGATGAGCACATAAAAAGACCGAAAAGCTAAAAATCAGGAAACTTCAAATGAAGTTTTTGGCCTTTCCACAATGAAAATAGCTTTTCCAACTGTTTTTTAACAGCCTGGTAGAATATGATGCTAACCAGTCTTGGTATTTAAAGACAAGACCCCAAAAGCTCATTGTGTCTTGTATACTGGACTGTTAAAAGGTCTACCTAGAAAGATTTGCCAAACAGCCCATAATGAGCTTTTGGAGTCTTGTCTTTAATGATCTAGACCATTTGGCAGATATCCTATTCTTACATGATCTACCAAGCTGTTAAATGAAAAATTTTAAGCTCAGAAAGATGGAAAGCATCATTTAAAAGCTTCCAAACGCCCCATTTGCTAAACGACTAATTTAGGAAAACCTGAGGCAACAAAAATTGAAGCCCTGAGGCAACAAAATCAGTGATCCCACGGAGCAACCATTCAAATCTGAGATCCAACACCCTCTTTTTTTGGGCCAGATGCCAAATGGAGCAAGGATAAAATTCTCCAAAAGGGCCATTAGGTCAGCCAAGACCCAAAATATAAAAAAAAAAAATGGCATACCCGCAAAGCCATTATGTAAAGAGTCAACATCTGATGCAATGAAATTTCTTCAATGTAATCCGAAATTATTGAGGTCTACCTTTGGTTAAAATAAGGGTTACCTCAAGATCACCTGCCAACAAAAGATGCACTCTCCCAACATGATCTCACACCACACATCTCATACATGGCAGGTCATACTTTTTTGATAGGTCCCAAATTCCAATATCATGGTAAGATGTGCAGTATCAAATCATGTTGGGAGAGTATTGGAACCTCTTTTGTTGGCAGGTGATCCCAACAAGGCTACCTCATAGTACGAGTTTACATCTCCGCCCCACGTCCCACAGAACATCCCTGCCGTGTATTGAAAACATCTCCCAATGATAGTACCAGAACCAATGATATCATCATCGGGAGATGTTTCTAATACACGGTGAAGATATTCTGTGGAGCGTTGTGGGGCGGAGATGTGAACTCATAGTACTTGATAAAGAATTTTAGACCATGTTACACACCCTTTGTGCAGTCCTTTGCAGCCCTGTATTGAGAATATCTCCCTATGAAAAAGAGAATACAAATACAGAAATATTCCCAATGCACAGCTGTAAAAAGCTGTGAGAATGGTGTGAATACGGTCTTGTGAGCACTGAATCCCATCTTGCCAATGCTACTACAACGGCATCCACGTTACTGACCAGAGCAAAGTCTCAGTTCCATGATCCATCACAAGACACCATTTCCATTTCTTTTGTTATATATAAACTCTTCATTTTTTTATTTCTACTTTTCAGCATGGATTAAATCTTAGGGTGCATTTGGTTTACAGGACTAGGGATCCAGAATCTGAATCGGAATGGACACTTGGGATTCCAACTGTTTAATTGAGAAGAATTGGAATCCTATACCCATTCCTGGTGGAATGGCATTCCTCATTTGAAGGAATGGCCATTTCCTCCCTTTCCCTGGGAACAAGAATACATTCCAGCCAATTCTGATTCTGATTCCAATTCCAGCCTGCACCAAAAAGGTAAAGAGAATAGACCTTTCTAATTCCGATTCCAAAGGATTCTGATTTTAATTCCAATTCCAATTCCAACTGTGAACCAAACAGAACCTTATAGTTTATTGCAATGCAATATTTGCTAATGCCTTTAGCCAAAGAAAAGAAAAAAGAGCACATTTCATAAATACACGCTAAATAGCAAACAAAAAAATGCAGTGCAGCAGAAGAATTTGGCAGCATGGCTGAGCAGAAAAAGCGTCACAACAGCTGGCCCAGGATACGTATGTGGATATACTAAAACACACTTTGAATCGTACATTTTGTTCAGGAAAAAATTAACACCAAAAATCTTTTGTTAACTAATTTATCATCATCATCATTCAAGTCTTATCCCAACTAATGGGGTCGGCTACATGAACCCTCTTTCGCCATTCCATTTTGTTAACTACCTTATAATTTGAAAAAAAAATATATATGCTACATTGTAGGATCCAAAACAGAACGTGTAAGTCAGCTCTAATGAACAATGAACTGATGAATTGAAAAGCCTACTCCTATATGTAAAACATCTACTTTTTGTGAAGGTGAAAACCCCTAAACCTCAAACCCTGAAACCCGAGAGAGATTATCACATAATGGGGTACAGCTCTAGTACCCTAGAAAAGTGAAAGACGAAGAATGAGGAAAAAGATGAAGTGAATCATGATAATTCCCCTGCTCTCTCTCTCTCTCTCTAACCATCCTTTCGCCCTTGTAAAATGGGTATGGGTCAAAAATTGACTATGTAGAGTACATACAAGCACTACAGTATGATAGAGCATCCACTTACATGAGATAAATACAGAAACTCCTTAGGCAAGAGATCCAGATCCCTTTCTAGGAATGGGGAGGTGTGAAAAAGAAGGTCTGATAATGGGAAGGTTTGCTATTATAATTGTTCTCACCATCATTACCTCCCTGGTTTTGGAACGTCAGAGGTGGGAAATCCTCATCTTTCAACTGATAATTCCTCTGAGCCGCCAATCTGGCAAAATAATCAAACCCCCCTGTTAAGATAATACATCGACAACATCACAAGCAATCCCAATATATAAAAAGAGAAAAGTATTACTTAAGAGATGAAAAAGAAGTGCCTTAGAAAAGCTCTAGTGCTACATGTGTGACATGCGCTCACTGATTCAGACCTTCCCATCAAGCATTCTAGAAATCCCCAAGAGGATATCACTATCATCCAACCAATAATAGCAAAGGTAGAAGATGGCAGGTAGGAAGCCCGGATTTGGGAACTGGTGACATGAGAAGAAGAAAAAAAGGTGTTTGGTCTAAAATTGAGTGATACTGAAAAATGTGACAAGTGCTTCTCTTCTCTGGGCCAGCATAACTGTAGAATCACATGTATTTAGAGCTTATTTTGAAAGAGGTTGGGGGACAGAAATTACCTCTGAAGTTGGGGAGATGATGGTTGATCAGGTGAAGAGCGTGCAGAACCTCCATGAAACCTCTGCTGCCCATACACACCCCTTGCTGGACCTCCTTTGCTTAGTTGTGATACTTCGTTCACACCTGAAAAATGCACTGGCCCAAGAGTGCCAAACTCAAGCTGCTCAGAAGGTGAACTATAACCAGTGCTGTGATCATAGGAGTACAACATGACAACAGATGGAACAGCAGATGCAGTTGGCGTGTTGCCATTAGAGTTGATAGGAGGAAGCGGATACATGCCATATGCCAAATTGGCAGAGCTACTATGCATGGAGTTTGAGGCACTGAATGGACCATTCTGAGACTGGTAAGAAGGGAATGAATTATGCCTGTATGAACCCCATGGCCTATCAGCCCGATTATCATTTGCTGCCAGTTGGTCTGGTTTTGAGCTCAGCTTCTCAACTTGGTTGCGACCATGGTTTCGACCAGCAGCCCGTGGTTTCGAGTTTGTATTCCATGTTCCTTCTCTATCACCATGGTGGTCATTCCGGTCATAGTTGTTCCCTCTGTGGTTTCTTGCTGTTGAAGCTTGACGATCTCGGAAAGAAACCTTCTGAAATTTTGTTAAAAATTCATGAGTTCCTTCACTGAAGCTAACAAGATTGAAATGTATCTTCAAAAAAAAATATAACATAATAATATTATTGATACACCATACACCAGTACACCAGCTCTAATTTCTAAAAGAATAGCGACGGAAACTAAAAGCTAGTATCATAGTGTGAGTAAAAGAAAACCAAGAGCCTGCTCTACCATCCTTAAAAAGTATTCATGCAGTTGGTCACACTGGTGTTTGTATGTGGTCAGTCCATGGCCTACTACAAAGGGAAAGTACAGTCAGTAAGGGTGATTATTTCTGGCTCAGCCCAGCTTAGAAGCTTCTTGGTGTGGGTCTAGGTTTTGTGCCTACTGTCTAGGCCGAGGTATTAGGCCCACCCAAGCCTGACTATGCATAGATACATACATATATCTGTATGTATTTGTATTATATATATTATACTATATAAATATATATAAAATAATATAACACTTTATTTTTTATCAGTAATATGTATCATAGTATTGTATATATCTCATCATTATCATCATCCAAGCCTTGTCCCAATTATATGGGGATTATTATATATATTTATATAATTAATATTAGTGTATATTCTGCATATATTATAAATAAGACATTATATACATTTAATATAATATTTTTTAAGTTGTAGGCCCAAAAGCTCAGCCCAAGCACCTTACAATAGGTGCAGAAGCTTGGCCCACCCCATTATCAACCCTTAATGATCAGCAGTGAACAGGCTAGATTTTGAAGACTAGTTTGAACCCAAGTTCAGAGTATCTAAACAAAAATTTTTACGTACTAAGCCAGCTACATCTTGTTAGTGCATGGTGACAGTCTAAAATTTACAAACCAGTACTCCAGCCATTAGGTAGCTACCATAGAAACTTTACACTAATAGATGAATTATGACCATGAACAGCACCCTTATTAATTGTGTACTCTTTAACAATAATGCTCTTGAAAAAAGCATCTCAAACATGGTGTACATAAAAAAGTACTTGCTAAAGATTATCTTACAGGATTTGGCAGATATGTTCCCGTTCCACCACGATATCTAGGGGCTTCATCACCATAACGCTGATAAGCACCACCAGGCCTATTAGAACCAGGCTGGAGAGGTGCAACAGGAAAAAGGCGAGGGCCATAATTCACAAGCTGAGTGAACAGGTTGCCATTTGCAGAAAGAGGTCTTCCAGGTCCATCCCATGGAAAATGACCTTGTAAATACACTGGTGGTACCATAACAGGTGAGGGATAAAACAAAGGCCCAGGATATCGAGGATTTTGACAAAACCGCCCATATTGCAGATTTTGCCAATGGCTGGCAAAATCACTGTTAAGGATGTCAGACTTGTGCTCCTCGGTAGGCTCTGCTGAAGCAGACGATTTAATAGAACAAGAACTGCTGAAAAACTCCGGTTGATCAAGACTGTCAGATGAATCAAAGTTCTGATCAGACTGGTTTATATGACTACTATCAATACTTTCTTCCCTGTCAAAATGGCTAGTGGATGCATTTTCTTCCCTGTCAAAATGGCTAGTGGATGCATCAGAGTTTCCTCTCTCTGTTGGGAAATTGCATATTGGAACCATTGTTAGGAATGGAACAGGTGGTCCTGTTGGATAAAAAGCAAACAATCCAGAATTATCCATAACCCTTTGTCTTGAACCGGAACCCACAAACATAGGAATAGGTATTAATGAATCTGAACCACTTATCTGCATTGGTTCATAGCCAGCGATTTGATGGCTTGGAACATGTGACGAAGTTGCAGATAATGGATCCATACTTCTTTCAGTTATTTCAGTGCCTGCAGTTGACAGAGATATCCACTCTCTGTTGTCATCCTCTACTTGAACAGAAACAGGGTCAACTGAAGGAACCTCATACTGCCAATTATTCTTGCTTTTACCATATACAGCAGGTGGAACAGAAGGTGCAGCTGTTTTCCTTCCATGCTTGTTCCTTGCTGACTTGGAGACCTTTGCAGATGATCCATCCCAGGAACTTTCAGCATGTGGCTTGCTTCTTGAAGAACTAGCCTGTGAAACTGGTAAGAATCTCAAGCTTGCAGATCTGTCTGCAGAGTAGACCTCATTGCCTCTGTTGTTTTGGGACCGAGTATTGTCACCATGATCTTCCCTCATTACCACTGTATTTTCTTTGAGAAATTTCTGTTGAACTCTTGTAAAAGAACTGCCAGAGCTACTTGCTCGAGATGAAGAAACAAACTTGTTATCTGACTGTAACACTTGGAGACTTCCATTATTGGAATCAAAACCTATGGCAGAATCCATTTCCTGTTCATGCCCAAAACCAGTATCAACATCCTCTTGGCCTGTTTCTGTCAAACCCAAGCTGTCACTACCTGATTCAATAGTTTCTTCAGGATTTGAGGTCACTCCAACACTAGGAAAATAATGGGATAATGCTGAAGAAACCAGACCTGGAGAAAATTGCATACTTGAGCCCCAAGGAGGTTCAATCAAGGGAATATTAGTGGGAACCATCCCAGCCAGATTCCTTGGAGTATAACCCATTGAAGTCAGAACAGGAGATATTGGGAGAGGTAGGTGAGGTGAAGCCAAATTCACTGGTATCTGAACTTGTCCATTAAAACTATGAAGCCTAGAAGATGACATCATGTTCACAAGGTCTTGCTCTTCTTGATGCCTTTCCATTGCCTCAGCAACAGTAGCAAGCTCTTCCCCTATTGCACCCAACCCGGCTTCATCATGGTAATTATTTGAAACACTGTTTGAGTCAGCTGCATTATCAAGGCTTTGATGGGATGAACTGTGTCCCAATGATGATGGATCATCAATTGAAGATCTTGCACTGTGACTGCTGGAAACTTCAGAGCCCAAGTTCTTGTGTCTCGTACTATTATCTGTCTTTGCAAGAGTAATCTGGCCTTTTCCTGTTTCTGGTGCCTTATTGCGCCTTCCTCGAGTTGAAATTTCATTAGATGTATCTGTAAGTTCTGGACTAGAACGTGTCCTTGCAAACTGATACCTTCCCTGTATTTCATTTACCAAGTAATCTGTTCTGGAACTTCTCTGAAACTTCTCAGCATGTATGCCATCACCAGAGCCAATAGTTCTTCCAAACTGATCAGAGATCTTAGAGTTGGTTGTACTACCATAACTCTTCTGGCTTTGACTATGAGAAACTGTAGATACATTACTGCTCCTAGATAAGCTTTCTGAGGGAGGAATACTATGGTAGATGCCATGCAATGCATGAGTTCCCTCGGCCTCAGCTTCATGACGATAAGAACTCTCAATCTTGTTGCTTGAAGAGCTTTTAGCATTCTCAGACCCATCAACATGATCCGATTTTAATGGTTGCAAATGCCACAGATCAGAACTATGTGCATCTGGGCGATGGCCACTGCCATGTCTGTCCCATGTGTTCATGAAGAATTGATTCACTTCAGCAATTAGGTTCTCTTTTGGACAATCAAGTAACCTTGCAAGCCTTTTAGCCCCAAATGCAAAGGCACTACGTATCCTATAGAAATTGCCTGAAAAGAATGTGAAAATCAAACTGCATAGCGACAATATAAAGCATGTATATACATAAAAGCTCTTGTGGAAACCAAAAGTTCCATAGAGAAAACATCTGAAAGTTCGACAAGGACAGCTAAATGCATGTATAAATAAAACAAAACACATGTTTCTATACTTGCAAACATATACTCCTCTACCTCTTGTGGAATATCAAAGCAATGATTAATATGGTGATCTAAAATTTACGATGCACAATTTCAGAGAAGCAATCAAAATAAGTTAATATAAAAATTGAATTAGTCATAAAAGAAAAATAGAACAAAATATCTCAGAAATTTTGTATCTTGGTTACTGACATAGGTCAAGAGGCACCAAGCTGATGCACATCAAGACACAAAATCCCAAAACCAGTGTTTTAAAAGAGCAAGGGGCAAAAAAAGCACAAGGGGCAATTTGCACCTGAGGTGCAAGGCACAAGGCGAGGTACACACCTTTTTGAAGCAAGGCGCACAAATACAAAAAAAAAAATGCCAGAAAACTTCTCTAAGCTTCTGAATTGCCTAAACTAGTTTTAATAAGGAAGCACCCTTTCTGTAAAACAGACACATTATAACACTAAAAGTGGAATGCCACCCCAAGAACCGCAAATATCAGCAACAAGAAGAAGATACTACACAAATAGAGAAAAAAAAAAACATTCACTGGAACTCACAAGTAACAGCATCCTTCTAAGGTAAAGAAGAAAAGAACTGTTTCAATAATTTGAGGGAGAAAATCAACAAAAATGCTTTCTAATTGATGTATGGCAAAAAAGCTAAGATAGTTACAAGGTTAAACCTTTGTCCAAATGACATATAATATGAAATATATAATACATATGATATATAATATTGTATACTACATAATTATCATCATCATCATCCAAGCCTAATCCCAACTATATGGGGTTGGCTACATGAATGTGTAACATAAATTTTGTACATTATAATATGCCTAATTTTCAAGGCGCCAATGTGAGTCTAGTAATAGTAGTAGTAGTAGTAATAATAGCAGTAGTAGTAGTAGTAGACAGAATTTTAAGTTCTTCCTTACTGGTTCAGGTTTAAAGTCTTTGAGGGTTCAATACAGCATTTAGCAATGTTTGTAATGATTAAATCCTAACAAATAAGAAATAATAAAAACAAATTAGTATATAAACACAAAATGAATATTTTAGTTTAATAGTGCCTATTTTATAATTATAATGTCAAAAAATAATGAATAAAAAATATTTTACAATACATAGTACAAAACTGATTGGCGATTAGGCGAGGCGAGCCTCAAAGGACGCCTTGTCGCCTAGGTGTCGCCTTGACAACTATGATATATCATATATTTAATGTTTCATACTATACATTTAATATTTTACATTTAAAACATGGGCCCGGAAACAGGCCTGGGGCAAGGCTATAGCCCTTATCATAGGTGCTAAGCCTGCCATGGCCCATGATCATCCTACACACTCAAAAACCTTTACAGTCTAATTTTGCATTCAGATTCTATAATTTTGGGTTTGTTGAAAAGGTTAAACTTCTTATCAACAAGAACAAGGTATTATTGGTGGCATAATATTTCATTTTAATTTTCATAAAGGAAATCGTTAACAGGAACAACAAAAAATAAAACTAATTAGGGGGATCAATAAACCAAAAATTTTATTAAGACAAGAAATTGAGGGATAAGCAAGAGTAATATCAAGGTGTAGAGGAAGAAGAGCTTCATATCATACACAGGCTAAACCAAGGCAATAAGAGACCATTACAACCTAAAACACAATAAAATAATCCCACATTAGAGCTCATTCATAAAAGTGAATGCCCCAAATACAACTCATACCCCCCACCCCACTCCCCAAACAAGATCATCTGCCAATGAATGGGCTGATCTAGGCACCAATCAGAATGAGAATATGTTCACTCTAGATGCTAAATATCTAGCCTCTTTGATACAGTTGTGTAATGATTGGGGTTCCTTGGAACCATTAATGAGATCAGCCAATAGTCATCTATAAATCATCCTCCACCTCAACCTGTGCAAATCCAATGAATGTATCAATCAAAGCCCATGCACTAGAGCTAGTATCTGATCTCCAACTGAATCCCAGATGCAGAGTCAATAGGGCCACAATAGATTTAATCTCTCATCCCTATCATTTGAATATGTTATGACCACAAGGGAACAGCAGCTGATGGTTAGCCATGTATACAAGAAACAACCAATGTTAGCTTTTCCTCCTAGTGTGCCAGTGATGTTCAGGAGTGGGGGAAACTGCAAGAAGAAAACCCAGAGATATCATTGCAGGCTCTTACGAGCCCTGCATCTCCGCAAAACATGAGTAGCAGGCACACTTCAAGGGTGCCACGGGTCAATCTTGATAGACAGCTGCATCACCCTCAATTTTGTCACTAATGTGTTGGTCAAGCAATTAGGGATTCCGCTCAGGCAAGGTGCTTAAGATTCAAATCCACAAGTTTATAGTGGATCTCTACCCTCTTCAATTCAGTGGTGCAAACATTGTATTAGGGATCCAATGGTTGAGGCAATTGGGTCCTGTAGTCTGTTATTGGGCCACACAGCCAAGAGTACCAGCCCAATAAGTCTGTCAACACTAGCCAGACAAGCTAGGGACCCAGTGCAGCCCACCTTAATGCAAATTGACTCCATTTCGACAAGCCCAACTCTTGCCAAACACAATGATTCTGAGGATTACCAGTATGCTACAATCTATGCCGGATCTAACGGTCTTCCTCCACCATGGGAACACAACCATTCTCTTCCCCAGAGCTCTTGGTAAAAAAGAAGGATGGGACATAATCGCTTATATCACTTTCAACCACATTACCATCAAAGACAAGTTCCCACTCTCAGAAACTGATGAGTTATTAGATGTGCTTAAGATGATCAAAGTGTTTTCTAGATTAGACCTAAAGTGGGTTACCACCAAATAAGGGTGCATGCTGATGATGCACACAAAATAGCCACATTTCAAGCGGACCTGTTCACGGGCCGGGCTTTGGGCCTGACTTACACTGTGTGGCTAGGGCTTCAGACCAAGCCCCATTCAAAATTTGGCAAAAGCCAAGCCCAAGCCCGGCCCATGAACAGGTCTTTTCAAGCATTCATGAATGATAAATTCCCGGCCATGCCCTTTGGGCTGACCAATGCTTTGGCCACATTTCAAGCATTCACAAATGATGTATTCATACCATACTTGCACAAATCCATTCTTGTTTTCTTTGATGACATTCTAGTGTACAGCCTTGACTGGGATCTGCACTTAGTTCATCTAATAGAACATCTTGGATGTTCTCCAACACAACGAGCTCTTTGCCAAAGAATCCAAGTGTGCATTCAGCCATTCACAATATTATCTAGGCCATATAATAGAGAATTGCACAGTACGAGCTGACCCGGATAAAATAGCTAGCCACAACCCAAGAACGTGAACAACCTGCATGCATTTTTAGGCCTCATGGGTTATTACCGTCATCTTATACAGGATTATGGGCCTATAGCAGACGCACTCATCTGGTCAACAAAAGCCCAATGGGCTTTTGAGTAATTGAAAGATGCAATATCTTCTCCTCCATCATCGGTTTTACCGCATTCTCCAAAGATTTTGTTATGGAATGTGAAGCCTCTAGTCACAGGATAGGTGATGCAGGAGTTGAAGAGTCAAAATTGGAATTTTGTGAAATCTTATGTATATTTGTATTTTTGGACATCGGGGATATTTTTGCCATTTTACAATTTTTCTGTAGGGTCCAATAATAGGGCCTGATTGTCTATTTATAGTTTGTTTATGTCTAAAATTTCAGTCATCTTTCTTTTGATAATTGAAAATATTTTCATTAATCAAAGGAATAAAGCTTTACAAGGATCCCTTGGAGAGGCATGTGATACAGCCTCCCCTAAACATTACAAGTGATCAGAAATAAAGATTACAAGGCTGCCCAAAATAAACAATCCCTAGTAGAGACCCCTGTTTAGCAAGATAATCAGCAAAGGCATTTGCCTCCCTACCCACCCACTGATATCTACATGTTATGTGCCTTGTTAAACACCTAACCTTTTTGATGTGATCCCTATAACTCCAAACAACTGAGTCTGGATTTGACAGCCAGCCCACAATCACCTTAGAGTCCCCTTCAATTAATAGATTCTCCACTCCTAGTTGATTAGCAATCTGCATTCCTTGTACAGCAGCCAACAACTCAACTCTTGTAGAGTACCCTATTCCTACMGGGCCTGAGAATAAGGATATGATGTTGCCATTTTCTTTATCAGTAACAAAATGCTTTATTAAATAATAAAATTTGTGAAACTTTTAAGTACAAGAAAGGGGAGGTAAACTATCTTAACTCCCCCACAACAAGGAACAAAGAAGAAAGCTAAAAATTAGCCCAAAACATAGATTCCTTAAGCGCCCCTTGCTTGGCTAACCCATCAGCCATTGAGTTAGCGCTTCTCTTCACTCAACTGTACTTCACCTCAATATCCCTACTCAGCCATTTAAATTTTTTCTTTTCATTTCTGTAGCTCCACAAACCATTGTTGTCTTCCTTCAGCCACCTAATCACCACCTCCAGTCCCCTTCAATGACCAAGCATCGAATGTTTAATTCTCTTGCTCTTTGGATTCCTTCCAGAACTGCTAGAATCTCAGCCCTAAGAGAGTCACCCTCTCCGATTGGGCCTGAGAAAATAGCATTAATAATCCCAGCCTATAAAGAACTTCTCCTTATCTTGGAAGATTCTAGCATTTCTTTCTTCCCAAACCGTCCATAAGGTGGCTGCCCTGAAACATCTCCACATACTCCTCCCTCTTTTTGTTGGACAGGCAAAAGTAGTCGGTGAGAATAATAATTTTACCTATGCTGGTTGATTCCACTTATAGCCAAACAAACCAAACGTCCAATCCCAGAGAGTTGCAGCAAAGGAACAAGAAACTAAAGTGGTAATAGTCCTCCCTATGAGATTTGCACATCAAACACCAGTTTAGGGGTAAACATATAAAAGGCTTTTTCTTTTGAAAATTCTCCGAAGTACTAGAACAAAGGGAATTGAAAAAGGATGCACAAGTGAAGGAACCTTTTGGAGCAGGGGTCCACACCCTTCTACCAGAAGAAGAGGGATCCAAATAGGATACGAGGAGTTTGAGTCCTACTAGGATTAGAGTTATGAAGGAACCTTTCAGAGTCATTGCATAAGTAGGATTAGAGTTATTGAGCCTTCTTTGAATTGAAATAGGATATGACAACGTAGTTTGAGTCCTACTAGGATTATTGCATCTAACAGTTTGACTCCTAGGACTATTAGGAGTCTAATAGTTTGACTCCTAGGATTATTATGAGTTTGGAATCTATAAATATGTATGGACGTTTTACATAAAGAGCAATGAAGTTTATTGAATTTTTTCAGCTAATGCTAATTACGGTGAGTGATTCCCACAACCTAGAGTGATTCTAGGCACCCTGCGAGTGATTCTGGGTAGTTTCTCTCTTCTTTCTATTCCTATTTTCTTTCTTTTTCCTTCAAGAAGCCATTACAGCCATCAACAGCCAAAAATTTCTGATCAAAGAATACCATTTAACATTCTCTAAAGACTAGAATTGATCTAGTCCTACATCAATAGGGGTCATCCTTATGCAAGACAAGCAACTGCCGGTCTTCTTCAGCAAGTGCTTATCTTTTTTTTTATCAATAACATCAGCTTCATTAAATTAAAAGAAAAGAGGGAATATGGATACAAGAGGGGAGATCAAATATCTTAGCTCCCCAACAACAAAATACAAAGAGAATACAAAGAGAAAAATTAAAAACTAGCCCAAAATACAGACTCCCTATTCACTCCTTGCTTGGCCAACCCATCCGCAAATGAGTTGGCACTCCTCTTCACCCAGCTGTACTGAATCTCAAAGTCCCTACACAGCCATAAGAATTGTTTCTTTTCATTGTTAAAGTTCCACAAACCACTGTCCTCTTTCTTCAACCAGCTAACCACCACCTTCGGATCATCTTCCAAGATCAAATGGCTAACATTTAATTCCTTTGCTCTTCGAATTCCTTCAAGCACTTCAAGGATCACAGCCCTAAGAGAGTCACCTTCTCCAATAGGGCCAGAGAATAAAGCAATAACAATCCCTTCCTCATTCCTGAAAACTCCTCTAATCCTAGAAGGCCCTGGATTCCTTACACTGCTGCCATCAAAATTCAGCTTAATAAAGCCCAAGGGGGGAGGGGACCAAGACGGACAAAGAGTCCTCTTGCATCTAGCAGTGGAAGCAATCTCTTTCCAATTTCTTAACAAGTCATCCACAAGAAAGTCTGAAAACAACTCCAAAGATTTTAGCTAGTGGACAGCCCTTAAAAGGATTAGGTTTAACAGTTCTTCCAAGGTTCTTTCCTTGTCTGAAAAAATACGCGAGTTTCTTTCTTCTCACAATGACCAGCATACCACACTGCCCTAATACTCCTCCACATAATCTACCCTCACTTCTTAGGCCAACTGAAAAAAGGAGAGAACAAACGTTGGACACTCTCCGGAGGATACCAAGAACACCCAAAGCAGAAGAAAACCCACTCCCATATAGTTTTAGCAGCCTTACAAGAGACCATGAGGTGGTAGCCGGACTCCCCATCAGCTTTACAAAGAGCACATCTATTAGGAAGTAGAAAAGAGTTGGATCTCTTTCTCTGAAGTAAGTCAAAAGTGTTGATTCTTTCTAGGAAAATTTCCCAACAAAAAAAGCCAACCCGAGGAGGAATAGGCCTGCTCCAAAATTCTTTAACCAGAAAGGACAACCCAAAGGGGACAGGAAGTTGAGTTAAGGTTTCAAAGAATGAAGCACAAGAAAAAGTACCAAAGCTAGAAGGAGTCCAAAATATGGTGTCTTCCTTAGCAGGATTTAGGAAGACATTCTCAAGGGAGGCTAGCAAAGTTACCAAGCTGTCCATGTTTGTATCCCTAATTCCCCTACGCAGACCTAGGTTCCACCCAAAGCCAGAAGTGGAGTCTGAAGGTACCAAGAAAGAAGAAACGGGTTCATTTTTCAAATCTGATAGAGCAAACAAAGAAGGAAACTGGTCCTTCAATCCGTTTGTCTATGAACGTGAACCGATTGTTGCAGTACTAGCAGTAGACCTTATTTGTTTGGCCACCAGTTTTCTATTAGAACTAACCACCAAAGCTTAAAATTTCTATTGGACCAGCCCACCCTTTCCTCGGAACAATAGAAATGGGTGACTAAATTGCTCGGTCATGACTATACCATTGAGCACAAGCTTATCTCTACCAATAGGGTT
Organism: Nelumbo nucifera; assembly: GCF_000365185.1. The sequence goes on along the minus strand of NW_010729101.1, from coordinate 4,041,575 downwards.
GTGATGCCTTGTCCCAGCAAACTCAACTCAATCAACTGCATTACCCTTTGTGTTCATTGTTGGATCAACTTAAGGCTAAAGCCCAAATCATGAGAACTTGTGGGCCTTGATGATTGAGTTTTGGCCGACCCAACTAGTCCTCCCGATTATTCAATGCGCAACATATAGTTCTTTAAAGGCAAGCTAGTCTTACCAGTTGTTTCAACTGGGGGCCATTCAGGTGTCCTTCAAACCCAGCAATGTGTTGCTTCTCAATTTTTCTAGAAGGGAATGTGTGACTCTATCCAGATCTAAATTGGTGGATGTGCCATTTGTCAACACTACAAGTATGATCGATTACCTACAGGACTCTTGCAACCCCTTCCAATACTGACTCAATCTTGAAGGATATCTCCATGGATTTTTGTGATCGATTTACCAACTTTGGACGATAAGACTATTGTTCTAGTTGTGGTTGACCACATCACTAAATACTGCCACTTCTTACTGTTGTCACACCCATTGATTGCAGCCTCAGTGGCTAAGGTGTTCATTAAGGAGGTGGCTTGCCTTCATGGCCTTCCTAGGTCCATTGTATTTGACCATGACCCAATATGAATGAGCCATTTTTGGACGGAACTCTTTCAATTCAAGGGGGTCAAGCTAATGAAATCCACAAGTTACCATCCCCAAACTAATGTCTAAACGGAAGCGATAAATCGAAGCCTCGAGACCTACTTTGCCACCAGCATGACTCCATTCCGAGCGCTTTATGGGTATGATCCTCCATCTCTATTGCCAATATGAGAAAGAGACCACATCTATAGTTGCTTTGGAAGAGAATTTCCTACAATGGGATGCTAACTTGCATGAGACGATGGAAAACTTACTACGAGCCCAACAGTGGATGAAATGGGCCTATGATAGGAAGCACAAGGAGGTTGCTTATCAAGTAGGAGACTCAAATTTTCTTAAACTACACCCCTGCAGACAAGTTTCCATGTGGGGTTGAGGTGATAACAAGTTGAGCCCACACTATTTAGGTTCATTCAAAATCTTCGAGCAGAAAGTTGGGCCAATTGCCTAAAGGTTGGACCTTCCGGCCACACCCAAGTTGTACCCCGTTGCAATGGACCAAGCCTAGTATGATAACATCTCCAATATTACCTAGATTCTTCAACGAATGGCCAGCTTCTTATAGAGCTTGCATGTATGATGTATCATTGATTTCCGGTGGGTACGCCGTGGCCATCATGTCATTCTTGAGGCATTAGTGGTCTGGGATCACCTTCCCAAGGAGGATCCCACATGGGAGCCTTACTTGAAGTTACAAACTCACTTCCCTACTCTCAAGTCTCAACCTTGAGAGTAAGGTCTATCTTAGGCAAGGAGGGCCTGTTACGACCACAAGGGAACAACAACCAATGGTTAGCCATGTATACAAGAAACAGCCATGTTGGCTCCTCCTAGTAACCCAATTGTTCTAAATGGCACCTCCTAGTCAACCAACTTACAACAGAATGGTTGTAACTAATAAATACTGTAAAGGAAGGTAGAATGAAATCAGGCGATTATTCTAAATTTCCTTTCCCCTCCCTCTCTCTACCTACTCATATTTCAGGAGATTGGTTCCCCTAAAGAACTCTGAGTTAGGCAGACAACTAACAAAATATTTCCCCACTCAAGGGGGTCCTTAGTTCCCAATAGAACACCTAATTCAAGATTCTGAATTAAGCTTCGTAGTTTGTATGTATATATGCTTTTTGGTGGGGGTGAGGGGGTCATCTTGGACTAATACCTAGTTTCTGGAGCATTAAGCGATCTAACTATGTGATGCCACCCTATGGCAATATCATCTACCAAAACATCCTTGAAGTCATCTCTGATCCAAACATAAAGGAGAACTTTAAAAGTAAATACATATATCAAGACCAAAATAAGTTGCTCCTCACAGAAAAAACAAGAAATTGGAAAACAAGAAACAATTAGATGACTCAACAAGACAGCCTCCTAATCCATCTTTCCAAAACCTGGTTTTTGAAGAACCAAGTCAAAAAGCTCCAATAAGCAAAGCCATATAACTTTTCCAAGTCCAATGTTTACAAGATAAACCAGATTAAATAATCTGCAATCTCATCAGCAGTTCTAATCTAACCCAACTTCAATGTTTACAACACCCCATGATAGGTGATAATAATGATAATATTAAGGACCTCCAAAGCATGCAAGCACAGCACTTCAGAGAGAACTTTATATGCATTCCTTATCATGGAAATTAACCTAAATTTGAATAACCCAGTGAGCAATCCTGGGTTCTTAGGGAACAAGGTCAAGGACCCATCCCCAAGTTTCTCATCAATAGAGACTTGTGAATCTCGATCTCCCTCCACCTATATTTGAATAACCCAGTGAGCAATCCAATCATAGTATTGCAATAAAGGTAATAGTTCTGCTCTTGTCAAGTCACCTTCCCCAAGAGCACACAAATACACCATTAAAGCAGTATCCATCAAAATTGAGCTTAATACAATCGACTGTCAGTTGGATATACTTTTTTTTTTTTGATAATTGAAAATGATTTCATTAAACAATAGGAATAAGATTTTACAAGAATCCCTTGGAGAGGCACGAGATGCAGCCTCCCCTAACCGTTACAAAAGATCAAAAATAAAATTACAATGCTGCTCAGAATAAATGCTCCCTAGTAGACCCCTGTTTAGCAAGATGATCAGCCAAAGCATTTGCCTCCCTACCCACCCACTGATATCTACATGTTATATGCCTTGTAAAACATTTAACTTTTTTTATGAGATCCCTATAACTCCAAACAACTGAGTCTGGATTTGACAGCCAGCCCACAATCACCTTAGAATCCCCTTCAATCAATAGGTTCTCCACTCCTAGTTGATTGGCAATCTGAATTCCCTGTACTGCAGCCAATATCTCAGCTCTTCTAGAGTCCCCTATCCCTATCGGGCCTGAGAATAAGGATATGGTGTTGCCATTTCCATTCCTCAATACTCCTCCAATGCCAGACGGTCCTGGGTTACCCTGGCTGCTTCCGTCAAAATTCAGTTTAAAAAAACCTTCTGGGGGAGTTACCCAAACTATAGTGGCTCTGGTTTTCCTAACCAAAGCGTTATGCAACTGTGGCCCAATCTCTAGATGTCATCAAATGAAAAAGAGCTGAATGAAGCCAAGGATTTCAACCAATGGATATTCCTAGTTAAGATGCATTCCTTCACTTCCGTAAAAGACCTCTCTTTATCTTGGAAAATTCTAGCGTTTCTTTCTTCCCAAATTGTCCATAAGGTGGCTGCTCTGAAACATAACAAAGGTAGTTGGTGCGAATAATGATTTTACCTCTGCTGGTTGATTCCACCTACATCCAAACAAAACAAACATCCAATCCCAAAGAGCTGCAGAAAAGGAACAAAAAACCAGTAAGTGGTAACAGTCCTCACTATGAGAATTGCACAGTACACACCAATTTGGGGACAAACAAATAAAAGGCTTTTTCTTTTGTAAGTTCTCCAAAGTATTGATCTTACCAAGGTACACTTCCCAGCAGAAAACAGCAATTTTGGGGGGCACAAGCTTTGTCCAAACTTCTTTCACTGGGAAAGGCTCAAAAGAGGTACTCAGACAAAGGGATTTGAAGAAGGATGCACAAGTGAAAGAACCTTTTGAGATAGGAGTCCACACCCTTTTATCAGGAGAGGAGGGTCCCAAACAAACACTCTCTAGAATGGATAGAAGTTCAGTAACACAAGCAAGTTCCTCCTCCCTTAATCCCCTACGAAAACCAAAGTCCCAGTTCAAGGATAAAGGTAAAACTGGAGGGGGAAGAAGGACAAAGATAACCTCCTTTTTATAAAGGGAAAGTGCATACAAGGAAGGAAATAGGTCTTTTAGAGGTTGATTACCCACCCAAGTGTCTTCCCAAAAAAGAATCAAATTTCCGGAGCAAATATCATACCTTACAAATTGAAGAAACTTGGGGAGGACACCATGTATTGCCTTCCATGGTGTTGTTTGGGTAGCCCAATGAGATACCCCGGCATCCCAACTAAAGACAGAACAGCCATGAATACTAAGYACAACCCTGTGCCACAAACTTTCTCTTTCCAGAGGCCATCTCCATAGCCACTTTCCCAATAAAGCTTCATTTTTTAAGACCAAATTCCCTAATCCCAGACCCCCTGCCTCTTTACTCTGACAAGCTGTCTCCCAATTAACCAAGTGGTCCTTTTTCTCCTCCCCTGGTTCCCAAAGAAAATCTCCCATCATTTTTTCTAATTTCCTAGCCTCCCTACGGGAGATCCTAAACACAGAGAGATAATAGACTGGTAAATTTCTCAACCACTGGGTACCAAAATCTGCTTTCCCTAGGATTCCCACCCAAAGGTAAACCCAAATAAGTCAAGGGCCAAGAGGAAATAAAGTAGTCCAAATAGTTAGCAATAGACTCAACTTCATTGTCATCCAGATTGACCCCCACCACACAACTTTTTTCAAAGTTGATCTTTAGATTGGAAACTCTCTCAAAGTGTAATATTAGATCCTTAAGATTTCCCGCTCTTCTTGGTTGGCTTCCCTCACAAAAAATAATAATAACATCTGCAAACTGGAGATAAGTTACAAAGACATTATTCCTTCCGATCTTCCAACCACCTATTACCCCCTCCCTATTTGGCTTTTGATGTTAATCTACTCAACACATCCGCTACCAAGGTAAAAGGAAAAGGAGAAAGAGGATCACCCTATCTCAACCCTTTGCAGGCTGGAAAGAAATCCTTTACCACTCCATTCACTAGCACAGAGTAATGAACCGAAGTGAGGCAACCAATCACCCATAAGCACCATCTCTCCCCAAACCCACAAGTCCTAAGTATCTCCAAGAGGAAACTCCAATCCACCATATCATATGCCTTCTTAAGGTCCAACTTGCAAGCAAAGCCTGATCCCCCTGATTTCCTCGTATCCTCTACACACTCATTTGCTATTAGGATTTGATCGTTTATCTGCCTACCTTGTATGAAGGCTCCTTGAGCTTGACTAATGATAGATGGTAAGACCACTTTGATCCTTAAGGATAGAATCTTTGCCAAGATTTTATAGATGCTTGTCACCAAACTAATGGGCATGTAGTCTTTTGGGTGTTTAGCATCAATCTTGTTCGGAATGAGGGCTAAAAAAGTGGCATTTATTCCAGTGCTAATCACATGTCTCTCTTCAAACTCCTTGAAAACCTCAACCAGATCCTCCTTAATTATTCTCCAACAATCTTGGTAAAAGGCCATGGTGAACCAATCTGGGCCTGGTGCCTTTGATCTATCCATAGAGAACACTGCTTGTTTGATTTCTTCTTCTTCAAAGTTCCTTTCCAGACAACCTGAATTGCTCCCGTCTAGCCTTTGCCACTCTAATCCTTCCAACCTCTCACTAATGTTTAGAGGTCCTCTCATCCTTGACTTTAAGTGATCCACAAAAATCCTTTCTATCTCTTCTTCAAAGGAGAAGATTTCTCCATCAATTTCTAATTTGGTCAGTTGGATATACTTCTGAATCCCGAAGTGTCTTCTTGAAGATAAAACTGCAAAGATCTACCACCCCCTTAGTATATTATTTGTGTTAAACATCTTGTATTCTTTCATAGTCTTCACCAAGTGAACTACTCCAAGGATATCAGTTCAATGAATGGTGAATACCTTTGCCAGAGGTGGTTTTTCTTTTCAAATGCTCTTGCATATTCCTCTTCTCCCACAATGACCAAATTATGGCTATTCCGATGCATTTGTGCAATATCTCTTCCCTTTAGGAGGAAAGGAGGAAAGAAAAATATCTAAATAGAAATTTTTTGGTGATCTTCTTCCTCAATATGGCCTTTGAAGCCACATGGAAAGATCTAAGGGGAGGGGAAGCATCTTCACTCTAGCCCTTCAATCAAAGGTCTACATGGCAAAGAGGTTCTATTGAGCATCTACAAAATTCCATTCAATAACCTTTCAAACTAAACCTATCATCATCATCACCATCCAAGCCTTATCCTAACTATATGGGGATACCTATCCTTTCAAACTTGACTAAATCATGCAATTAAGTACTAGGAAAGAAGTTCGTTGCTATTTCAACACAAAACACATCATACAAAAATTAAGCAGCATGGCTGAACATCTTCCCCTTTTTCTATAGCATAGTTCGACATCTTTTCCCTAGTTCCAACTATAAGTAATGGACTGTAAAAATGGTTGGACATTGTTCCCTTTACTCCTGGCATTGTTTAACTTCATTTCCCTAGTGCCAATTGTTATAATAAGTATAAGTGCAGTCCAATTCAATCCACGGGGCCATTTTTCATCATAAAACACAATCTAAAGTGTACAAAGGGATGCTAGGTGCACCAACAACCTCTGGCAGATACAAAAACATCAATAAAGTCGAGATTTCCACAAGTTAAAACTTAACCAGTCTTATGGCTAAAGTAAATAATAATAATAATAATAATAATGGGTAAATGATGATATACATAACCATTTGCAGGAATATTTCAAAGAATGAAAGGAGAATAATGCTCACAGACAATTATGAAGTTTCAGATCGAATTTAAAACGTAGTTACCTTTACTAACACTTCGACCAAGGTTATTATTCGTACGCAAAGGATCAATGACATTAAAATACTTGGCAACAAAGGGTTGGCCTTGATTTTCATGGCCACTAGGGAAAACAGCATATACTGTGCTACAAGCATCAAGAAAAAGTTTGTTGAGTAATAGCTCACCACCATCCTTTCTAGGAGGTTCCGCTGCAAATTTCAAAAAAGAAACAAACAAAACACTGTTTAAATTGCTAATAAATTTAGTCAGAAAATGCAACATAAGTTAATATTGTACTTGCAGCACTCCATTTAAACCTGTCATATCTGGAAGTGAACCAATTGGAACTGGACCCCAGAGGCTAACACAGAAGTTGTCCCAGTCAAAATTACTAAAAAACTCCAGAAAGCGATATAATACCTACAGAGTACAGACGCCAAGAAAGAACCTTTAGGAAGAAAGTTATATAAGTCTACAATGTGTGTATGTGTTGGGAATATGGTTACCTCAAGTGGCCCAGCAAATTTATTATTGAAGACGTGAAATATGTATAGAACCAGGGTCTCAAGAGCATAAGTTGAAATAAGTCCATGATGAGCCCCCAATATGCGGCTTTCATAGTAGCACCAAGCCTTGATCAGTATAATGCTGCGCTTGAATAAATGGTTTTGACTTATCAAATGGTCAATCTGAATAAGAAAGGATTATTTGTCAGTGAAAAAGTAAACAAAATCACTTCTATTGCCTTGCATAAAAAAATTAAAAGAATGTATAAATATAAATTGTGGATACATGAGCCCAGGATTATATCACCTCACCTCATCAAGAAAACAAAGGGTACATAACCCACCAAGCTGGTTAAAGGATATGTCCACAACTATATTCTCTACGAGACACTTTATTATCTTCACCTGTGAGTAGATGGTGAAAAAAGATAAAGATAAATCTCATTATACCAAGTAAAGACAAAGAGAGAATTGTCAATAGCAGTGCCAACTCATTATCAATAACAGGTGCTGCCAGGGAAAAGAAGACAATCAATGACAAACCACAAGGATTTTAACTTGTTTAGCTTAGAAGCTGCAGGAATATCTATCAAGCTAGCAAAGAGATGATTCAGTGATTTAAAAGGTGCGCCTGTGCACGAGTTAGGCGCAAATGTGCTTCTGCCGAGGTCCTAGGCGCAGCACTTAGGAAAGGTGTGCACCTGGTGTGCCTTGTGCTTCAGCCCAGTTGTGCGCCTTTTCAAAATTTGCGCATTTTTCTCTTTTTTAAGCCTACAGTTGGGCCGGGGGCTCCACCCCCAGACCCCCCACTAAGTCCCTTGATGCAATCCCTCCAAGAACCCCCTATTTGCTAATGCTGTTTTTGAGATTATCAAAATATTCGCTAATAAGCCCCAAATCCTTTCTACTTCCTCTTCCACCCCCCTTCCTATCTTCTACCTCCCTCCCTTCTAAACTCACTGCCCTACCTCCACTCTCCTTCCTCAAAATAACAGGTTGTGTAGCTGGTGTACCTGTTTCAGGCAAGGCACACACATCAGTAGCCAAAACTGAATGGACACACTTACCTGGAGATGGAGGAGGATCAACAATAAAGGTGGTTAGGAAGCCAGGTTTGGAGTCCAACACATCAGATTTAACCTCTAAACTTTGTTTCTGTTGACAGGGAATGGGAGTTTTAACAGCTCTGGTTGTGCCAATATCCTTCTCTGGTACACCCTTCTCTATTGCTTCCATGCAAACCTTCAAGGTCTCCTCTTGTCTCACTTCCCGTACTCCCTGTCCTTGCTGGGATACTAGGGGTAAAATCTCTAAGTCAAGGAAGAGAGTAATCTGCTCAACTTCGACCGCAAGTACTGCCTACCCATAATCCTTTGTTCCTTTTTCATCTTCCAAGAACAGTTCTTTAGTGTTGAACTCTCTACTTCATTCATATCAATCCCCACCGTTTGATCAATACTGCCCAAACTTGAGTATTCACTGGAGTCTGAAACGCAATCACTGGGGCTGTCTTCGAAACCTGAATCTGAGCCCTGCAACATTGGGTTTTGCTTTTCAGGAGAAGCCAGAGCCTTCCCTTTGGTCTGTACCCATATCATCAATGAATGCCACCCCTGGCTTTTGTTTGGGTTTTGCTCTGTCACCGATTTGATCAAGGAGGAAGAAGATGGACCGAAGTCATCATCCATCATCGGGCTTGCCTTAGGGCTCACATGCCCTTTAGCTTTAAGTATGTCATGTGCCACTGCCCTTTGAGGCCCAATAGTTGGGACCAATGGATGATTTGAGAGAAAACACCCATGCTATGACGACCCAGGCCCAATTTCCTTATTAACTCTCGCATGGTCACTTAAAGTGCCACATGATGGGTTAGTAGATTTCGACCATAATAACCCAGACCGGTTAAACACTAATATCCCAACTGGCTGAATCACCCCTTCTTTTGAAATTTGAACTTGGGGTTGCTTCACACATTGATGTCCACTACTCGCAGCCTCAGCGTAAGACCAGCCACGTGCCATGCCCCTTTCTATCCTGGTTTTATAAACTTCTGTCCTTGTTAGTTCATCTTTTCCTTTCCCCGGAGTTTGTTTTGCTATTTCAATGTCACTTCCATTCTCCTTTTCTTCAGCCATTTGACCTCTGCCACATAACCAATCTTCTTCTACATACTCATCTTCTTTCCTTTCTCTCTCCCTCCACAACTCAGCTTCAATGGCTGTAACTAACCTGGCTGAGTACAACACTCCATCAACCAGGACCTTTACCGAACAGGGGATATCTTCCAAATTCACATTACTCAGACATACTGCAGCTGAGTGGAGGTCTTTAACCAAAAAAAAAAATCCAATCTTGCTTTACACAGAGAAGCTATAGAGGCAAAAACATCTGAAATCCAAAGACGAAAAGACAAACCCAAGATCTGAACAATTACTTCGTCTCTCGCATGCAAATCCTTGGAGTTGGAGTGAGGGGTCCATTTTGAAAAAGTCACAGAGGTTGACTCCAATGGACAACACATAGCATGGAGTTCCATTTTCTCTCCTACTAACCCAAGAAGGGCTTTACATTTTTCAAAATGGGTTAAGATAAAGCTTAACTTCAGCTTCTTCAGCAATTCTCTTCCAGTCTTTTGGTGGGACTGTCAATGTTACAATAAATTTCTCCTTCCAATCATTCTTGAACATGTTGCAGACCATTCTACAATCCTTTGCTGTTTTAGCTATAATATGAATTTCTGTTGCCTTTTTGGGCTGCTCCTGCTCCCTCACTACAGAATCTCCATTGACCCCCTGTGTTTCTTCTACAATCTCCACTCTACTACATTCTTTAGCTTCCTCCTGAGCAATGAAATCCTTCAAATTCCTTGTGACCTCTTCCCAGCCTGTCCCATTCTTTCCTTCAGGGAAGCAGACCATCTGCTTTTTTTCCTTCCTCAAAGAATTCCATAAGCACCACATACCTTACTTTATTCTCCCTTCTTTCTGCTACATACCTCCTTCCATCAATGATCAATCTCAGTTGAATCTTTGCATACAAACTTCCTACTACCTGAATAGCATCCTCCATTAAGATTCCTAACAAAGATTACACCCCCATTTGCTAATGTTGTTTATCCATATATCCTAATAAGACTTTTTTTTATAAGTGACAAAAGACAATTAAAATTATAAATTCATTTTTTGTTGGGAATCTTAAGAATTTAAGACCCTAACATGGACTTGTTTGGGCTTGCCTCAAGGGGCTTGGTACAAAGGTGGCTTGTAGAATCAAGAAAGTAGAAAGTTGAACATTACATTAAATATTTGAAGTAATGCAACTGGGAAAAAAAATAAGAGATTGGGAGTTCTACATGCTTGAAAATGTTTTATATGTGTTTGATTATATTTTTAAATATGTTTTACATGCCATGTTTATGTATTTTGATTAAGATAATATGTTTTTTTGAATATTTCTTTTAAAATTTAAGTTTATATTTTTAATTTAAGATAATAGGTTTCTCTAAAACATTTATTTTCAAATTTAAGTTTATATTTTTAAGTTAATATAATAGATTTTTTAAAACATTTATTTCCAAACCTAAATAGCCTCTATATGTGCAAGGGTAAGGCTGTGTATATCTGTCCCTCCCCATACGCCACATTGGCGGGAGCCTCGTGCACTAGACTGCCCTTTTATTTATTTCTAATTTTTAGTTTCTATATGTGCAGGGGTAAGGTTGCATACATATGTCCCTCCCCACACCCCACATTGGCGGGAGCCTCGTACACTAGACTGCCCTTTTTTTTATTTTTTTTGCATTTTTTCAATTTTTGGGAATTTTTTGCATTTTTTTGCCTTGCTTCAGAAAAGGTGTGTGCTCACCTTGCACCTCACGCCTTGTCAGATATTCGACCAGACCTGATTTCCTTCCTGAAATAAAGGGAAAATAAGAGAGGGAAACAGAGAGAAAGGAGAGGAAGAGAAGAGAAGAAAAAGAGAGGTGAAGATGAAGAGACAGTTCGGTTGTTCTCAAAAGTGAGAAAAATCACACTCCCCAGCCAACCAGAATATATATATATATATATATAGAGAGAGAGAGAGAGAGAGAGAGAGAGAGAGAGAGATTTCTATTCAAAGTACAATGACCTTTGTGCCCCTCTTTAAGTATGGAACACTCTATTCAACCTCAAACATAATAAACAAAACAATCTAGAATAAAATACTCTAAAATGTCTCAAATACCCCTGGACTATCGACTCTAACACTCCCCCTCAAGCTGGAGAGTATATATCATATAATCCCAGCTTGTTACATATATGATCCACCTTTCCCCAACTCAACCCTTTTGTGAATAAATCAGTCCACTAACTCCCTGTATTCACATGTATTATATTTATCACTCCACTAAGCACTTTTTCTCTTACAAAATGATAGTTGACTTCAATGTATTTTGTTCTCTCGTGGAATATTGGATTAGATGCAATGTGAACAATAGCTTGATTGTCACAGTACAACTTCATAGGATTGTTGGGTGCATACCCAATCTCTTGGAGAAGGTTCTTCAACCACACTAACTCACAGGTTGTGTGTGTCATAGCTCTATATTTAGCTTCATCACTGCTTCTTGCAACCACTATTTGTTTCTTACTCATCCACGTTACCGGATATCCTCCAAGAAAAGTACAATACCCTGTAGTATACCTTCTATTAGACAATGAGCCAGCCCAATCTACATTTGTATAACCCTCTACTTCAAGACTTCCTCCTAATTTGTATAATAATCCACGACCTGGAGCCCCTTTCAAATACCGTACAATCCTCAAAACTGCATTCCAATGGGGAACCCAATGCTTCTACATAAACTGGTTAACTACACTCACTGCAAAGGAAATGTCTAGCCGGGTAAAGTCAAATAATTTAACTTACCCACTAACCTCCTATACCTCCTAGGATCACCAAATTCTTCACCTGCATCAGTGCTTAATTTGGTGTTCGGTTCCATAGATGTTTTGGCTGGTTTAGTACCCAACAATCCTGTCTCTTCTAACAAGTCAAGCACATATTACCTCTAACAAAAATTTATGCCATGCTTCGACCTTGCTGCAACTTCTATGCCCAAGAAGTATTTCAAGTTGCCAAGATCATTTGTTTGAAAGTGATCATGTAGAAAAACCTTCAATTTATCAATACCCAACTTATCATTACCTTGTAATGACAATATCATCTACATATACCACCAATAGGACCTTTAGCTTCAAAATCATAGTTGAACACCAAATGATCAACCTGACATTGCCTCATACCAAAGTCTTTAATTACCTCACTAAATCTACCAAACTAGGCACGCGAAGATTGTTTCAGTCCGTAAATTGTCTTCTTAAGTCTACACACCTTACTATCCTCCCCCTAAGCAACAAACTCTGGTGGTGGCTCCATATACACCTCTTCACTAAGATCACCATGCAGAAAGGCATTCTCAATGTCAAGATGTTACAAGTATGGGTGAGCATTGTTCAATTAAAACAGAAAAACCGAACTGAGAATTTCGGTTTCGGTTTTTTCGGTTTTCAGTTATTTTGGTTTTACATTCGATTTCGGTTTCTGGATTAAGAAATTCGGCTAACCAAAGAAACCGAATTAATCGAACTTTGTTATTTATAATATATACATATATTTATATATATTAATATATATGTTACATATCATATAGAATATCTATAATATATTATATTATATGTTAGAACATATAATATTATATATTTATATATTTTATAATTTATATAATAATATATTAATGTATATTAATATATTAAATAAATTCAGTTTTAAACAAAAACCGGACCAAAAATTTCGGTTTCGGTTACTTTGTTTTTTATTATTTCGGTTTCGGTTCGGTTTTACATTTCAAATTTCAGTTTTAAAAAAATCGGTTCATTTAGTTAGGTTTTTAACCAAATAAACTGATTGCTCACCCCGATACAAGGTCCAATCAAACATAGCTGCTAAGGATATCAACACATGAGCTGAGCCAATCTTGCCAACCGAAGAAAATGTCCCTGTATAATCCACACCATACAACTAAGAGTACCCTTTGGCCACTAACCTAGCCTTCAGGCACTCTATGCTTCCATCTGGTAGGTATTTGATTATATAAACCCACTTACAACCTACAACATGCTTACTAGGCAAAAGAGTGGTGAGCTCCCAAATGTGATTATGATCAAGTGATGAGAGTTCCTCTTCCATTGCTTTACACCACTTTAGGAGGTAATAGCTTCCTGGACATTCTTAGGAATAGAAACAGTAAACAAAAGGGAAACACACTGACGATAGGAAGTAGAAAGATGAGAGACCAAAGCATAGTTAGAAATAAGATGCAAAGTACAAATATGTTTACCTTTACGCAAGGCAATGGGAAGATCAAGATCAAACGGAGAAGGCATCATAGGATTAAGAACAACTGTCGGATCTGTAGACAAAGAAGAAACTGGAGGAGGAATCGGTATCTGTCAATGCGTATACGCGTGCCTGATAGGTGATCGCTCAGTAGGAACTTACAGTGGAGGAGATGAAGATGTGGCAATAATAGGAAGAAGATGAATGGGGGGTCATCATCAACAGGAACTGGAAGTGGAACCACAAGGGATGAAAGAAGACTATCACTACTCATAAAGAATGGAATAGACTCAAAGAAGGTGACATCAAGACACACAAAGGAATGTTGAGATGATGGATGATAACACTTATAGCCCTTCTATGTCCGAGAGTAGCCAAGAAAGATACACTTGGTAGAGCGTGCATCTAATTTTGTCCATCCCTGGGCATAGATTATGAACAAAGCATACACACCTGAAAACCCTTGGAATAAGAGGAAAATGAGACAATGTAGGAAACAAGACGAGAAAGGGAGATCGACCTCCAAGGATAGACAATGGCATCCGGTTAATGAGGAAACACGTTGTAAGAACAACATCACTCCAAAAACGTTTAGGAACACTCATGTGATGCAAAAGGGACCGAGCAGTCTCAAGAAGATGATGATTTTTGCATTCAGCCACCCCATTTTATTGAGGTGTATAGGTGTAAGAGGTTAGATGGATGATCCAGTGTTGTTCCAAGTATTCTTGAAACGAGGTATAGAAGTATTCTTTCCCATTGTCAGAACGAAGAATTTTAATGTGAACACCAAACTAAGTGTGAATTTCAGCATAAATTTTTTGAAAAATGAAGAACAATTCACTCTTTTCTTTCATAAGATAAATCATGTCATCCTTGAATAATCATCAACAAATTTTACGAAGTACTTATAACCATTGTACGACACAACTCTATTCGGACTCAGAATGAACTAAAGAAAAAGGACTCGACCTACAACTATCGACTCTAAGACTGAAGGAAACCCGATGATGTTTCCCGTACTGAGATGACTCACATTCCAAAGAAGAAAGATGACACAAAGACAAAACAAGTAACTGAAGTATCTTGAGAGAAGGATGGACAAATTTGCAATGCCACTGAAGAGGTGTAAGAGAAGACTAGAGAGCTACTACCGAACCACCACCATCAAGATAATACAATCTACCAGTTTCATGCCCTCCACCAATCTTCATCCCCATCTTAAGATCCTGAAAAAGACAAGAATCAGGAAAGAAGGTTATAGAACAGTTTAGAGATTTGGCAATTTTTGCTAACAAACATAAGATTGAAAGGGAATTTGGGTACACACAAAACTAAAGAAAAAGATAACAATGTAGTGTCTACATTGCCAACACCACAAATGGGTGAGGTAGAACCATTAGCTAAAGTGACTATTTGTGATATAGAAGATGGAGAAAGGGAAGAAAACAAACCTGCCAAAATCAACAATCCAAGGTGAGGGTTTGGAAGCTAGACAAGCCATACCTGAGTGGGCAAGAGTAGTTGTATTTTATTGGGAAGTAGCCCGAAAGAACCTTTCATACTCATCATCTCCTCCCCAGATGCACTAGTAGATGTAGAAGGTGCTTAATCAGTCTGCTGGGTATCAACTGCATCACCACCACTTCCTATTGTTGCATGATTGGCCCATGTARAAGGATGTCCATATAAATCATAACAAAAATTAACAGTGTGTCCTTCCATCCCACAATGTGTACACTTCTTAGGCCCATAATTGCGACCTCTACCATGACCTCTCCATGAGTCTCGACCTCCATTACATCCACCACAACGGTGCAACATAGGTCCTCCACGACCTCCTCCTCTATTTCAACGGCCTCCCCCTCTCATCACTTCATCTATTTGTGATTTGAAAAACCTACTAAAAAGAAAGAAGAGGTTTATTGCTGTCTCTTTGGTTCTCTTACCAACCAGAGAATATTATTGAATTCCTTACCACCAAGAGTAAACAATTCTGGGTAGTTTAGTCTATTCATCTTGTTTTATGTTAATTGTTTGCTGTTCTTCTGCCCACAACTAGAGGCAGTAATGTGATTGTATGTCTAAGGATAAGCATATAATATTAATATAGTTGACCACCTAGGAAGGGTTTATTCTTCTCTCCTCTTCTCTTCTCACATTCTTTCTCCCTCTTCTTTCTCTCCTCTGTTCATACAGATCTTCCTAAACCCAAACTGAACCGAACTAGGTTACGTGGTATCAAAGCACTAGGAAGGGTTCTACTAAAATGGAATCTTCCTTCTACAAGCTGTGATCTCCTTTCTAGTGGTTCTACAACTCTTGGTTCTGTTTTAGAAAGACAAAACAAAGACTGCAGAGTGTGACAAACTACAAATAAACCAAATAGTTTGGCTCAATCTGAACCGTTTGGGTTATAGATGACATGTATCAAATTAAATGGCAATAACTACATACCTTGGGGCAAGTTAGTTGAAGCTTTCCTTAGGGCCAAAGGGAGGTTAAAGTACATAAAAATGCTAGATCAGCAGCCAATAGTAACAAGCATAATGAGTGGGAGCAAAAGAATGGTCAGATATGACATGGTTGTGGAATAGCATGGAACCTAAGATCAATGCTAATTTTGTATTCATTGACACAGCCAAGGAGATTTGGGAACATGTTCAGAAAATGTACTTAGTAAAGGATAACATTACACAGGTATATCAGCTGTACCAAGAATACTTCCAGCTACAACAAAGAGATAGAAGTATAGAAAAACTAATATGTCAACCTTAGAAGTATTTGAAATAAGCACAATACTTAATGTCTAAAAGGATAAGTATATAATAGATCTGGCAACCTGGGGAGAGTTTATTCTTTTCTTCTCAGATTCTCTCTCCTCTGTTCATACAGGTCTTCTTCCTAAACCTAGATTGAACCAAACTAAGTGACACTTAATTTTCATAGTCTAAAGAACCGTATTTCTCAAACATATCTGCACATGATCTTACCATCGTGCATGTTAAAAAAAGGAACCATCAAGTGGGCCTTTAATCTGCATAGGTGACTCCCACTCCTTCCCAAACAAGAACAAATGTTCCTAAATATTGGTGACAAATGAGTGGGAAGATTAGTAGGTGATGGTTAGACCCACCAGTAGTCTTACAAAGAATACACACTTGTGATAAAAAGAAACTCATAAGGACACCTCCAAATGCATCACCCAACAAGTGTCTCTTATACATTGATTTCACACATTGAACACTGATATCTAATTCACAGAGGCAGACTCACCATTGACCTTCCAAATAAGATACACATGGAATAAAAGATATCCATAGGACGCCTGCATCATTTCATAAGTGTCTCCTATACCATAATTTCACACAAAGGCACCAATAAAAGTTCATCTTCATCATATTCAGAAATGGGGAAACCACATTGAGTACTTCAGGTTGATAAAGGAGGGTATAAAGCAACCTCCTTGAATCTCACCTAACAATAATTGCATGAAACCTTACATCATCAAAGAGAATGCCACAAACAATACTTCCCATAAAACAATGAATTTTACAATGTCGATGACTATTCAATGATTGCCACAATTATGGGTTTGTGTTGGCCTTAATGTCACAGCACACAGCTGTAGGAAAAGCGGTTGATACAAGTTTCAAATGATTAGAACTTATGAGTATGTACAGGGAGAACTGCTAGCACAAGTTCACAATGACTAGAAAACACATGCCACAAACTCTTGGAGTTTATTCACAGTAGAATAAAATTTCCATTAAAGAAAAAAAAATACACAGGAAGTATAAAGACTTTTCATCCCAAACACCTTTTAAAAAGCAACACCAAACCCACAAGTCACAACAACAACACAATTTAAATTCTCACCTAACATCCCAATACCAAGGCCCACTACTATCTACCCTCCCATCTGCATCTGATTCTTCAACCCCCACAATTAACCTGAAAATAGAAAAGAAAAAATGCACTTGTAGATATGAAAACAAAAACAAGGCATGACCTAAATCTTAGACCTAAGAGTAATTCACCCACCACCAGCAACCACCTAACACAGCACTCTTATCTGTCCAATCAGAGCAGTATCTTGCTAAAACAAAACTAAACTTCTCAAAAGAGCCAACTCCCAACCTCCTTAATCAACCAATTCATCCACAGTATAATGTCCAGATTGCATCATGGATTCCTCATATATGGTATCAAAATTCTCATTTTGCTATCTTATATTTTGCTAATTAAAAGCTTTTATTAATTATGAGATTAAAAAAATAAAAACAGATATGTCTAAGAAGTTCCAAGGACCTCAACATGTAGGCTAGCACCACTACCTATCCCTTCTTTCTCATTACATCCGATCAAGTTACAAATACCCCCAAAACATTTGAGACCTATTTTCACCCCTTGACTAGCCATTGCATCTGCCACTGAAGTTCAAATTCTTAATTCTAGTTCAATAAAATTTTCTTGGCATAAATCCTCTCCACCCAGGAAGAACAGGCCTAAACTCTTGCATGAACTTCCTTTTCAACCACCTTATTTTCAATTATTTCTCTACTAGTGCTATTGATGTGGTGAGGTGATAAGTGGTGATTTTGGATTCCCTAGTCAATGCAATGACCACTCAATTCATAGGTGCTGACTAGTCGGTCACAAAAAAGTCCGAAATATAAGATATCGATGAACCTCATATCTAAGCTAATATAGACTACAAATATACAATAAATCAATGATATAGAGCATATAGTTCATAATCTTTATTTATAAAATATAGAGAAGGTGAGGTAGATAGGCAAGAATAAGAAGTTATAGCCTCTGTTGTTCAAAGAAAGATGCAACTTTGACTATTCAGTGTGCCTGTCCCTTTGCAACTGTACTGAGTTGCAACTCCAGCTCTTTCATTATATGTTTTTTATCATCTATATACCATCAACCAATCATGTACCATAAAAAAAAATCTTAAAGCAACTAGCATGTATGTACCAAACAAAAGTATATATAGCCCTATTTTAAATAATTGCAGATAAACACAAAAAAAAAGTGAACCAGTTTGTATGACCCTCAATTGACTAGTCAATGACTTGTTGACACGAATACCACTAAGAATAAAAGGAAATTTCTATAAAACAGTTGCAAGGCCAGCTATGCTATATGGAGCACAGTGTTGGACAGTCAAGAAAAAACATGTCCAAAATATGAGTGGCAGAATGCGATGGATGAGTGGAAAAACTATAAAGGATAGGATCAGAAAATTTAGTCATTTAAAGGAAAATAGGAGTAGCTCCAATAGGTGATAAAATGAAAGTAGAATAAGATGATTTGGTCACTTGCATAGAAGACCATTAACAGCACCCATAAGAAGTGATTTGTTGCAAGATGAAGGGGCTAGAAGGGCTAGAGGTATACTAAAAAGGATATTAATAGAAGTAATAACAAATGATTTAAGTGCCAATAATTTGACAACGGATATGGCATTAAACAGAACGGAATGGCGAAACAGGATTCATGTAGCCAACCCCATATAGTTGGAATAAGGCTTGGATGATGATGATGATGATACCACATATAAAACATACAGCAATACACTTTAAAAAGAACATCTTCTAAATTTATAAATCTATATGCTATATATAATGAGAACGTTAGGGGTAAAAGCCATTGAACATGATGTACAGTCACATGGGGATCTTTCCCCTCCTTTTCCATAGTATTAGTGTAATACAATATATTATACTTTGCCTTTTATCAAAAAAAAGGTCATCAAACATGTTATTCATATAAAACTTTGAGGTTTCTTTTATTTCCATTTTGGTAGTTAGAATCTGTAAGTTAGAGGTAATACGTTGAACATCATCAAACATTATGTGGGTAAGGTCTAACTCCTTTATAAGTAGGATCTTTTAAAATCCTCTCCCCCCCCCCTTCCTAAAATCCCTCTCCCTTACTCATTTACTCTGAAAGATGATCCTTAATCAGTTGATGCAAAACATCCTACATAAGTAATTAAAGAAAAAGAACAAAAGAAAAGGAGAAAGGAAAATATATAAAAATACAATGTTAGAGCCGGCTGTACAAGGGTAGTACAGTCCTTTTATGTTTAGTTATATATGTACTGCTCTGCTGATGTGGCTCTCACTTAAGTGAGGCCACAATGGTAATCCTTGTATATCTTAGAACAGTATAAATAAAAGAAGGGCCAACTAGAGGTTTTGAGTTTTTACTCGCTAGTTCGGCTGTGACTTTTCTCCTTTTTCTTCTCTTTCTCCTTCTCCTTYTCTCTCTCTCTTTTCCTTCTCTTTCTTCTGATCTGAACATATACAAACATCTAATCTGAGTTTTATCATGGTATCAGAGCCATGATAATCAGTTCAGATCAGTTGTCTCCTTTTCTCTCTGTTTTGCGCATTCCTCTCTAGGGTTTTGCAGAATTCTCATTGATATTTAGAGAGTTTTCCAGAAATGAAGAAAAGGACTGGTCGTTTTCTCCTTTAGGGGGTTTCCATGCCTCCAATGAGTGCAATTGTTGTGGATTTGTGTGGTTGGTAGAAAACCCTCTACTCGCAATTCGAAGAGGGCTGGTTTTGTGATGGTGACAGTGCAGACTTGGTACCCTCTACTCGACAGGTATATGATCTTCGAACTAAGTTGTGGTATGTAGCAAGTTTCTTTTATATGTTGCAGAACTGAAAATATTAGTTGTGAGGTGTGTTGTGAGGGTTTCTAATGCTGACAGTAAACGGCAACAGTAGCGCTGTTGCTAAAAGTGGTGAACAGTTGTGAATATTATTGCTGAAACAGTGGTGAATAGTTGTGAGTGTTGCTGCTGAAACCTAGTACTAGGAACCCTAGTGGTGTTCAGTCATTCGTGTGGAGTGTGGTGATTTATTAGGGTAGTAGAGTAACAATTTAGTGGTACAACCTCCCACTGTTTTTTTGTGCAGTCATGGGAGACAGCAGTGAATACAAATCAAGTGTGATGGTGTCTTCTGATTATCTGAATGTACAGATGACCTCTATAAAACTGAATGGTGAGAATTATGTCCCTTGGGCTAAGTCTGTTGAAGTTTTCCTGAAAGCCAAAAATAAAGTGAAACATGTGAGGGAAGATAAACCCTCAATTGATTCTCCGGGATATGATGAATGGGAGYAGGAGGATGCTCAAATTATGACTTGTCTATGGAACAACATGGAGTCCAAAATTAGTGTAAACTTCATGTTTTTAGATACAGCCAAGGAAGTCTGGGATCATGCAAGGAAACTATATTCTGGACAAGATAACACTACTAGGGTTTACTAACTGTACCAAAACTACTTTAATCTGCAACAAGGGAATCAGAGTCTTGAGGACTATTATGCCAATATGAGAAATTTACGAAATGAGTTGAATGTTTATCATCCTCTTACACCTGATGTCAAAATTCAGCAACAACAAAGAGAGCAGTTGGATGTGACCAGATTTTTAGTAGGGCTGAATTCTGAGTATGAACCCATAAGGGCACAGATATTAGGTGGATCTACTCTTCCCTCTCTTGAAGAAGTGTTTGCTCGTCTTCAGAAGATTTCAGTTGGACCCACAGAGACTTCCACTATGTCAGATAGGTATGCATTTGCAATTACGAGAGGGGGAGGTCGTGGTGGTAGAGGAGGTCAGCATGGTCGTGGTAGTGGTGGTGGACCCATGTATGGTCGTGGTGGTGGTCGTGTTGAAGGATGAGACTCAGGGGGAGCTCGTGGTAGGGGATAGGGTAATACTCAGAGAAGGTGTACTCATTGTGGTATGGAGGGACATACTATCAACTTTTGCTACGATCTCCATGGCCCACCTTCAACCTGGGTGAATCATGCAGCTGTAAATGGTGGTAGCTCAAGACAGGAATCTCAAGTCACTGATCAGATCCCCACTACATCTACAAATACTTCTAGAAAGGAGATGGTGAGTGTTTCACGGGATGAGTATGAGTGGTTCATTCAGGGTACATCTCAACAGAACACAGCTACCCTTGCACACACAGGTACGGTTTGTCTGGCATCCACATCTTCCCGTTGGATTATAGATTCTGGAGATTCCAATCATATAACCGAAACTCCAGGTGTGTTTTCATCCATTTCTCCGTCCTCCACTTCCCAATCTGTTACTCTTGCCAATGGCTCTACATCAGCCATATGTGGTGTTGGTAATGTTGACACTGACTCATTATCCCTCTCCTCAGTTTTATATGTTCCCAAGTTTCCCTTTAACCTGATGTCTGTGAGTAAATTGACTTGGTCTCTTAATTGCTCAATAACTTTTTACCCTTCCTCTTGTGTGTTTCAGGATGTCAAGACGGGGATGAAGATTGGTGGAGGGCATGAAGCTGGTGAACTGTATTATCTTGATGGAGGTGGTTCGGCAATAGCTCTTCAGTCATCTCTCTCCCCTCATCAGTGGCACTACAGACTTGGTCATCCATCTCTTAGAGCTCTTCAGTTACTTGTTTCGTCATTGCATCGTCTTTCTAATTTAAATTGTGAGTCGTGTCAGTTTGGGAAACATCATCGTGTCTCCTTTAGTCCTAGAGTTGATAGTCGTACATCGAGTCATTTTTCTTTAGTCCATTCGGACATCTGGGGTCCAAACAGAATAGTGTCTTATAATGGTTACAAGTACTTTGTAATTTTTGTTGATGATTATTCAAGGATGACATGGCTTTACCTTATGAAAGAAAAGAGTGAATTGTTTTCTATCTTCYAGAAATTTTATGCTGAAATTCGCAATCAATTTGGTGTAAATATTAAAATTCTTCGTTCTGATACTGGTCGCAAGTATTTTTCCACACACTTTCAAGAATATTTGGAACATGGCATTATCCATCAAACCTCATGTACCTACACCCCTCAACAAAATGGGGTGGCTGAAAGAAAAAAAAAAACATCACCTTTTGGAAACTACTCGGTCCCTCTTACATCAAATGAATGTCCCCAAACCCTTTTGGAGTGATGTTGTACTCACATCTTGCTTTCTTATTAACCGCATGCCCATGTCTATCCTTGAAGGCCAGTTCCCTTTCTCTGTTCTGTTTCCCACGTTGTCTCCTTTTCCCCTTACTCCCAGAGTTTTTGGATGTGTGTGTTTTGTTCATAATCTTGGGCCTAGAATGGACAAGTTAGATGCTAGATCCACTAAGTGTGTCTTTCTTGGCTATTCCAGGACTCAAAAAGGGTATGTGTTATAACCCTCGTTCTCGGCGTTCTTTTGTGTGTTTTGATTTTACATTTTTTGAGTTTGTTCCTTTCTTCTCCAGGTCGGCTACTTCTTCTCCTCTGTTGCCATCACCCCCTCTTCCAGTTCCTATTGAGGATCCCGTTCCTCTTGTTCCGGTCATGACCTAGTCTTTGCCTCCAGTGCAGTTACCTGAGAGAGGACCACCTATCTAGCAAGTGTATACACATCGTCAAGCATCAGCTCCTCCCCTAGCTTCGTCACCGTCGACAGATCTGGCAGTTGATCCCACCCCAGCCCCAACTCTAAGTTCTGACCTTGATCTTCCTATTGCTTTGTGGAAAGGTAAACGCAGTTGCACTCTCCATCCCATTTCCAATTATGTTTCTGTATCTCACATTTCGGCTTCCCATCGACAGTTTGTTTCTATGTTATCCTCTGTCTCTGTTCCCAATGATGTCCAGGCAGCCCTCAATTCTCCAGGGTGGCACCAAGCAATGGAAGAACTCTCGGCCCTGACTCGCACTCATACGTGGGACCTCACTACTCTTCCTCCTGGTAAACATGTGGTCGGCTGTAAGTGGGTGTACACGGTTACTTACCTGATGGAAGTGTTGAACGGTTGAAAGCTCAGTTAGTTGCCAAGGGTTATTCACAGCAATATGGTACACAGCACCTTCTCTCCAGTTACCAAAATTGGGTCAGTTCATGTTCTGATTTCTCTTGCCGCTATGTTTGATTGGCCCTTGTTTCAACTTGACATCAAGAATGCCTTTTTACATGGTGATCTTCTTGAGGAGGTGTACATGGAGCAACCACCAAGGTTTGTTGCTCAAGGGGAGGGTGAGAAGGTCTATAGACTTAAGAAGGCTATTATGGACTTAAACAATCTCCCCATGCATGGTTTGGGAGATTTAGTGAAGTGGTGAAGAAGTTTGGAATGAAACAGTGTCAGGTTGACGATTCCGTATTCAGCTATGAATCAAATGCTGGGAAGTTCTCTTGGTGGTATATGTAGATGACATTGTTATCACAGGCAGTGACAGACCAAGAATTGACAAGTTGAAGACTTACTTGCATGATCACTTCCAGACAAAGGATCTTGGCAAATTAAGATGCTTCCTAGGGATAGAGGTTGCAAGGTCCAAGAATGGTATTAATCTATGCCAGAGGAAATATGTTCTTGATTTGCTAGAGGAAATAGGGTTGTTGGGTGCCAGACCAGCTAAAACACCTATGGAACTAAATGCTAGATTGGGTAGTGATACAGGTGAGGAGTTTGAGGATCCGGGAAGGTACAGAAGGCTGGTGGGTAAGCTTAATTACCTAACCATCACTCGACCTGATATCTCATTTGCGGTCAGTGTACTGAGTCAATTTATGCAGAACCCGAGAATCCCACACTGGAAGGCAGTCCTAAGGATTGTGAGGTATTTGAAGGGTGCTTCAGGTCGTGGTTTGTTGTATAAGAGTGGAGGAAGTCTTGAGATAGAGGGATACACGGATGTTGATTGGGCCGAGTCCATATCTGACAGAATGTCCACTACAGGGTATTGCACTTTTCTTGGTGGGAACTTAGTGACATGGAAGAGTAAGAAGCAGACAGTGGTAGCAAGAAGCAGTGCAGAGGCTGAATATAGGGCTATGGCTCACACAACATGCGAACTGGTGTGGTTGAAGCATCTACAAGAGGAGATGGGATACTCGATTGACACTCTATGTAGCTATACTGTGATAACCAAGCTGCAGATCATATCTCCTCTAATCCAGTGTTCCATGAAAGGACGAAGCACATAGAAGTGGATTGCCACTTTGTACGTGAGAAGGTGCTTAGTGGAGTGATAAGTACAGCATATGTGAACACAGGAAATCAATGGGCAGATCTGTTTACCAAAGGGTTGAATCAGGGAAGAGTGGACTACATATGTAACAAGTTGGGACTATATGACATATACTCACCAGCTTGAGGGGGAGTGTTAGAATCGGTTGTACAATGGTAGTACAATCCTTTTATGTTTAGTTATATATGTATTGTTCTGCTGATGTGGCTCTCACTTAAGTGAGGGCACACTGGTAATCCTTGTATATCTTAGAAGAGTATAAATAAAAGAAGGGCCGACTAGAGGTTTTGAGTTTTTACTCGCTAGTTCGGCTGTGACTTTTCTCCTTCTTTTTCTTCTCTTTCTCTTTCTCTTTCTCTTTCTCCTTCTCCTCTCTCTCTTTTCTTTCTCTTTCTTCTGATTTGAACATATACGAACATCTAATCTGAGTTTTATCATACAACTATAATTATAGTATAAATTAGATATATGAGCCAATAAAATGCAAGAAATGAAACCAATTGAGACAAGTTGAAGTCACATCTGAAGAAATAGACATTGAAGAACCACAAAGTGCCATTACCTCTGCCTGAATATACTGAACCTCTTTTACATGGAACTCAGCATTCTCTTTCTTTTCTTCATTCTCAAGCATATCTCGAACTTCATTTGCCCAGGTATCCTTCAAATTTTGATTCTTATTGAAAGCTGTCAAATCAATGTCCCCATCCGGTAAGTAGGTCTTGAGGGGTACAGACCCAAAGGTGAATACCTGTACAAAATTAAGAAACAAAAAGAAAGCACAATTACTTGAAATGCAACAAAATATCTCAGAAAATGGGAAAACAACGTGCAACTTGCTTGAAAACTCTAAACAAAGGGAAATCTATCAAAATACAAGGGGGGTATTGTAGCATAGGTGGGGGTTTGAAACAATACATTCAAAAAACCAATAAAAATTTCTGAGGAGCTAAACAAATGGTGAAACAGGACTCATGCAGTCTACCCCATATCATGGAAATTAACCTTTCTCAAGGTCAGATATAGATAAACGATTATCATTTTTTTTATCAATCAACGATCATCATTTTCTTTTGATAATTAATAGGGTATCATTTCATTAATATAAACAAAGATATACAAGGAGAGTCCAAAGGGGTAAAAAGACCCCTAAGTTTCAGACATTATAAACAAGACCAATACAACTGCTCCCTATTTACCCCTTGCTTTGCTAAAGAATCTACCAACCCATTAGCATCCCTTGGAACCCACTGAAAAGTTATTTCATTCCCCTTAATAACCATTTGACCTTCTTTACCACATCTCGATAAGTCCAGGCTGCCTTCTTTTCATTCTTTAGCCAGCCTTCCCAAATTTAACTCTTTTGCTATTTGTACCCCACAAAGCACAGCAAGCAATTCAGCTCTAGTGGAACCACCTAGACCAATAGGACCCAAGAACAAGGCTGTTATAATCCCATCATTTATCTAGTGAAACCACCTAGATAAATGATCATCATCATCATCTAAACCTTTCTACATGAATCCTGTTCCGCATTCCATTCTTTTTAATGCAAATTTGTTGTTAAATTATGGGCCATTAAATCATTTCTCACTACTTCAACCCATGCCCTTTTGGTCTGCACCTAGGACCTAGCTCTTCTAGCCTCTTCAACTCTAACAGGTCACTTCTTATTGGTGTTGTATACAGTCTTCTCTGCAAGTGCCCAAACCATCTTAATCTACTTACCCTCATTTTATGACCTATTGGAGTTACTTCTAGGTTCCTTCAAATAAGTTTGTTCTTTATCCTATCCTTTCTAGTATAGATAGATAAATGTTCATATTTCCTTGTTAACTGTTGAATGCAACTAAACTGTTATTTTGCAGCCCTCATATTAATCAGATGGTCCTAGATTTTTCCTTTTGATAAGTGTCAAAGTGACAGCCTAGATTTTCCTATTCAACCATTTTCTTGCTATTGTGCTTTTACATTCTATAAAGCAACAATTTGTCATCCAAATTCAGAGTTACCAGAACATTTCAAAATAAACAGATCTAGCCATGCCAACACTTGCATTTTACATAAAACAAAACAATGTAGTCAGCACACCTAAACAAGGCATCACAAGAAAGGAGAGACACGATAAGGAATCAAAACTCGGCATTTTGATTCTAAAAATATTTCTTTAATTTCCATATTTTAAAATTATAAAATTATTTAATTAAATTTATGCAGCACCATGTCCTCTTGCCATGAATTTTTGAGCTTGACACACCAGATACCCATGGACACCTGAAGTCTTATATGATAAGATTAGTAGTTTCTGTTGTTTATGTGGTGATACCTTACCACCTGCTAGGTTGTATGTCTTTTTTTATCAATATTGTAGGTCTTTTTTTTTAATGAAAATTTATATTTACCATAAAAAAATCTATAGCCAAGGTAACAGCAACAAATTCATTGTGGTGGAAATATAATTCCTACTCTAGACACTCATTTTTAACATATGGTCAAAGTTACAGGTCCCAGAAAAATTGCCCCTTTTCAAAACAAGGGATCAAAGGAAAGGAATTTAAGAAACTGGTGCAGCTGCAGTGTTGGTATCTTGGCTTGCCAAATATAATCCTTCGTGAAAACCTCAAAGAAAAACTTTGGCAAGGATAAATAACATGACAAAGCCAAGGGGTTGAACAAGGTAAAGCAAGCACTAAGATCAGACTCCAAAGGAGGACCACTAGCAGAATCTACTTTTTATCTGTAAATTCTGAATTTGGTTAGTTATGAATTTATCTAACCTAGGCCAGATTTGATGTCTTTTCTCCCACTACTTTTGTAGGAATGTGTTTAATTGGGCTAAAGAGTTGCAATAGTTTGAAGTGCCTTACTGAAGTGCCATTAGAACTTAGGGAACTGAAGTTGAAACTACAACATGTTTCTTGTAGTCCTAGGTTTAGGGGCAAAACTTGTTCTTTTGCCTTCATTTTGGTGTAGTTACACAAGTTTATCAGTTTCATGTCAGGGATAAATTGACCACACAGTCAGGAGGAGGTCCCATGGTGCATGTTATTACCTATTGGCATCATTACAATTGATGAAACCAACAAAGGATTAAATACAAAATTAAGCTTATGGAAAATTGACTTAGAAACAAGAGGTTTTAAAGTAGGACTAAAACAGAATATATGGCATGTAAATTTAATAACAATAGGAGTACAAATCAGGGTACACTTAATATTGGTTTGACAATCCATAAATCATAATAAGAGAGAGATTGAGGAGGATGCCGCCCATAGAATTAGAGCAGGTTGGGCAAAATGAAGGGGTGCATCTGGAATTTTATACAATGAAGGAATACCAGTTAGATTAAAAGGAAATTTCTATAAAACAGTCTTAAGGCCAGCTATGTTGTATGGAGCAGAGTCTTGGGCAATCAAGAAACGACATGTCTAGAAAATGAGTGTGGTAGAAATGTGTATGCAGAGATGAATGAGTGGAAAAACTAGAAAGGATAGGATCAGAAATGAAATCATTTGTAGGAACTTAGGAGTGGCTCCAATAGGTGATAAAATGAGAGAAAATAGACTAAGATGGTTTGGTCATGTGCATAGAAAACCATCACCAGCACCCATGAGAAGAAGTGATCTGTTACAAGTTCAAGGAGCCAAGGAAAAGATCCAGCCATAAGACCATGGGCAAGCAGCCACAGCCCACATGCAAAACAGCCCAACATTAAGCCCATTCCAGCAATGAGAACCAGCTCAAGTGGGGCCCCATACATATTCTCTCAATCAAAGATTTGATACTCTTGCAAAACCTCTCAAAACTGTGACCAGTCCACATTTGGTCCCCACCAGATGATGGTTTCACTAAGTTGAATTTTGATGGAAGCAGTGAAGGTATCCCGGGCCCTTAAGGTAATAGGACCTCTATTTAGGGATGAGGTAAGGGAATGTTATTGCTCGATATACAGGCCCTATTGGAGTAGGTGATTCACTAAGAACCAAGGTTGTGGTGGTAATGGAAGGGGTAAAAAGGGCAAAGGAGTTAAATATAAGAAAATTGATTCATTGCTGGTCATAGGCTGGCTTCAAAAAGAAGAGAATGGAATTTGGAAGTTTGCCAATGAAAAAAAGAAGTTTAAGTGGCTGACCCAGGGCTTGGAGATAAAGCTACAGTGGGTTAAGAGAAATGCAAACTCTTTTGCGGATGCACTTGCTAAACAAGGGGTGGGAAGGGATGGCCTTCTTTGGGCAACGTTGTAATTTTCTTTTCATTCTCAGGGAGGGTTAAGAGATTTTAACCCTCCCCTTGCTTCCTTGTAACTGATTTCTAATTTTCTAATAAAAGTTCTGTTATTAATCAAAAAATGAATACATTAATTTTGAATTGCTCCAGAAAGTTTTAAGGTTTGGTGCTCACTCCAAGCTTATGAAGGTGTTAACTTCATCTCTAGGTGCCAATTCCTAGAGGAACTTAATGGTACTGGCTCCAATAGGACCTAACTGACCTATCTATTGTTTCCTACTGTTAGTTTAGTTCTTGTTAAATATTATTCTATTAAATCTCTGTTCCAATATTACAGGTTTGCTTTTTTATGATTCTACATTCTTGCAATTAGAATTTTCTCTTCAACTGTTTTCAGACCTCTTACATTCCATCTGTCTTTCCCTTCTTTCCCTTTGCAATTTTCTCTACTACTAAATTTCTGCAATCTTCTCTAGATGGCACAGCAGCCATTCTCACTAATTATGTTTTTTTTTTTCCAAAACTGTAAGCACCATTTGAGCCCCTGTTTACTCTAGTTCCATTTCTGTTTCACTGGGTTAGTGACTATTCCATCTCTTTCAGTTCTGTCCACCCGACTTTTCAAAGCAATTAAAGACCAATTTTCAACCAACAAGCTGAGGCCATTGTGGGCTTGTTTCCAGCTTATTTAGGGCCCATTTCAGCTGCCTAACTTAGTGGCTATTTGGGTGAATTGCTGCATCAACGGGCTAAAAGAGCAAGGGGTAGACCAAAAGGACATGGGTGGAAGTAGTAAGAAATGATCTAAGCAACAATAATTTAACAAATGGATATGACATTAAACAGAATGGACTGGAAAAACAGAGCTCATGTAGCTGGCCCCATATAGTTGGGATAAGGCTTTTGATGATGATGATGACATAAGTTTCTCAGTTACCTATCAGATGCGACAAAGGTCTTGTGAATCCAAAGTGGTCTGAAAAAAAAAAAAATAATGACCATTCTAACAATAGGGTATCAGTGGACAGAGTTTCAGTGTAGTCATTTTAATATCTGGTCAATTTTAGACTTTTATTTAGTTTATTTAATTATAGTGTGATTGGAAGTGGGTAGTCAGAGCTGCTTTAAGAGTTGAAATCAGTATTTTTATGCTTTTGTGGGATATCTATTAGTTTGTCATAATTATGAAGAAACCTAGAGTTGTTCCTGGTTAACTCTTGAGCTGAATTTAGAGTCTATTAGAGATTCAACCCATTTGACTCTACAAATGTGGTCATTGGTTGGAAGTTTAGGTGCAATAACTTTTAAATAGAAATTTGTAAGACTTCATTTGATATAACAGTTAGTGAATTACTGAATTGGAGTGTCTTTGAACTTACTCCAAGTATCTCTCTCTCTCTTCTATAATGATTTTCTATCTTTCTCCAACCCTTTTTCTATCAGTTTGCTCTTCCCCCTAGTACAGTGACCATCATTCTCCATTCTTTATATTTGACTTTCTTAATTTCTTGATATTCCTCATTTCTGAAATCTTCATTTCATATTACTACCATACAGCTGCCAGCCAACTGTATTTCATCTTTGATCTTTAATTCTTAAATCTTGACCATATTATTCTACTTTCACCACTTCACCATCAAGCTATGTGATGGCAATGATGAGTGATGTTACTGTTACCATTTCATAATTTCAAATAGGTGATATGCTACCACCCTCAGCTCACAGAAACACGGTTCAAAATTTTAAGCACCAAAAGAAACATGAACTCTATAACAGGCCAGAGCTGTCATTTGGTTTTACGCTGTATAGTCTACTAGTGATACCATACTAATTCAGTTCATTTCAAAATAGTTGGTTCCCTTCAAATGCACAAAACCTATGCATTTCATAGCATCAACAATGTAGAGAATTAGACTTGTAAAAAAACAGTAGATCAATCAGAAAAATAAAACTAAACCCAAAGGGCTAACCTGACAGGAAATGCAATTTGTGATAAGCCGTTTAACATAATCTGCGACAGAAAATCTTCTCTCTTCTGAAGCTTGATTGGGCTGGATACAAGAAATCAGTTCTGCAGTTCTTTCTTCAGCTTTGGACCATCTCTCTGGGTCAAGAGCTTGAGTGACAGAAGCCGCTTCATTTGGCAAGAGGCCATTAGGCAATAGGCCACTTGGCTGTGACCAGCCCTCATGATCGCCCATGCAAAACTAACCCGTGGTTAACAGGTGCTGTCTTAGACGCCTCCCTCTTATAATAGAGAGGGAGAGAGCACGAGGGAGGTCAACGGAATGTGATGAAGAAACTAGAAAGGGCTCGCAAACAGGCTACTTCTTCAAAGATTTGATTTTCAATGTTGCAAGGCAAACTGCTCTATCCAATCTTCGAGGAAAAACCAATGCTTACAGTTCTCTTAGTTTAGAATTTACTAGTGAAATTCTTTTGACAGTGAAAACAACTCTCCGGCGACCTCAGAAACTCAATATGCAAACCTGCCAATGTTATTTGGTTAAAAGCAGAAGTTATAAGGTCAGAAGCTACAATGCTTTAATATTTGTGCACACGAGAGTCGAGAGAGGGAAATCAAAGGCAAATGTCCCGATAAAAGCTTGCTACTGGAACTGTTCTCTTCAACAACCAGAAAATGGATACAACAAAAAAGGGCAGAATGAGAACAAGAATTATAATCAAACTTTGCAACCAATTCCTGGCTTAATAAAGCACGTTTTTGCAACCAACAGTGGCCCTATTACAGTAGCCAGAACCAAACACAGCAGCGTTCCTCTATTTTTCTTCGGTGGCGCCACAGAAGAAAGAGGAAAACAAAATACACAGAACCAATGAACAAAAACCCTAGAGATGAAACAGAAATCCCAAAAGTAAATATGATCAGAGCCTCGGCGATGACAAATTCATGCTTATCCGAACAACCCAATCATCCCAAGATTATCAAACCCCTGGCAAAAATAATTACTCCAAATGTTCAGGAAAAAGCCCAAAAAAAGAACAAAAAAAAAGGAGGGTAAATAAGTTGATTTTGACCAGAACAACCCCAAACACAATAATACTTCAATGTTGACGAATTGTACCAGAAGCAACAAGCTCGGATCAGAGGATATTCGAGAATAGAGTCCAATCAACAGCCATTAACCTTATATTTTAGAAAGAATTAAATGTCCCAAAGAAATAAGAAATTTGAGATAACCTATAGGATAGTGTGCCTGGCCGTTCGAAGATTAAAGTTGCAGACAATTTGAAACTTCCTGCAATGAGATTCAGGCGACAGATCCGTTCGGGTAGGGTTTGAATGAACTTCTTATATGTGAGAGGGGTTTTTGAAGATAACGAGAAGGTTAGGGAGAGAGAAGCTGTAGAAAATGGAAGGGAGAAAAATAAAATAGCGAGCGAAAGAGAAGAAATTGGAATTTCTTTTTCTTTTTAATGATTAATTCGAGAAGAAATTGGAATTTTTTTTTCTTTTTAATGATTAATTCGAGAAGAAATTAGGGAGCTGAAACAAAGAGAAGCAAAAATAATGAAAACCATAGAAAGACGAAAGGAACAGAGTTTGGGTGAAAATAATGTCGCAGTTAGATTAGAATCTAATTGCTTGATAATTCAGAGATAGCACAAGATGATAGGGGAGATTCCAATCCTAGCATTTGAGTCTCAGATAATAATGTGTACAAAATCACTGTATTCCATCATGCTCGTTACGGTACAACTTATTTGTCTTACAGGTTACAAGGTATATTCATGGACCAATTTTCTTTTTCCTTCATATTTTTAGTGATGGCAGCAAATGGACCAATCAACAAGAAATTTGAAAGTTGTTCTTCAGCAACTTGGGCCGGTTAGTCCATATGGATCGGGTTGAAGATCGGATTAGAGTTTTGAGTTGAAAATATCAATGTTTTCAAACCGTTGTTGATTCGGATGGTCGGATCATTTGAACTGGAACTCTCCAAGGAACCAGTCCCTCGCCAAAAACCATTGACTCAAATGGTTTAACAGTTTAGTCGTTCCATCTACACAACAGTTCGCAATTTATTACTTAGGACAAAACAAGAATGAAAAGAATTTCATAACTTCATATCTCTTAGATCTGAAATCTAATAGAGAGAGATCAGTCGAGAGATACGTGTGAGAAAGAGATCTAAGAGATCTCAGCTTAGAGATTTGGGAGAGCAATCTAGATGAGAGATATTCGAGAGAAAGAGTGAGATCTTAGAGAAATCTCATACTATTGTCATTGCCACTAGACCTGTTCATGGGCCGGCCTGGCCCCCGGACGGGCTTGAGCATGTATTTTAGCCAGCGGGCTTGACTTCGGGCCTAAAAGCCCGAGCATTTTACGAGGCTGGGCTCGGGGTTTATTAAAAAAGCCCGGCCCGACTTTTGTATAAGTTAAACCCTAACCCTAAATATTAACCCCTCTCTTATCACTCATCTCTTTCTCTTAGCCGAACGAACTCCCTTCTCAGTCACAACCTCACATAGCCAAACATTCTCAGGAAGACAAAACCGACGCAACCAATGAACTCCGACGATGACTAGTATGTTCTCTCTCTCTCTCTCTCTCTTTTCATTGTTCGGTTGTTCCTCTTCTCATTTCTCCTTCTCACTCTCAGAATCTTAGCTCAGTTCATTTATCAGACGCGAACTCAGGCACCAACGGCGAGTTCTTTTGTTCTATTCCTTTCTTATTGTTTGGTCGGCGGCGAACACAAACATAGGCACCGATCTATCTTTTTGTTAGGTTAGGCTTTGGGCTTGGGCCCGGGCTTTGGGCTTTTTATTAGGGCCAGGCTCGGGCCCAAGTTGTAGGCCTATTGGTCGGGCCAGGCTCGGGCTCGGGCATAACAAAATCTTGTTTATGATGAGTAAAAGCCCGGCCCGATTCGGCCCATGAACAGGTATATTTGCCACCGTTGTTGTTGTAGTTCACCACCATCGTTGCTGTTGTAGATCGCCATCGCCGCTATAGGTCCTCCTCCTCCTCTTTCTTCTTCTTCTCTCAGTCTTATTTCTTTTCTAAACTCTCTCATCCAACAGCTTCTCAAATCTCTCCCATTCTCAAACCTTCTTTTTCATGATATTTATGTGTACCCTAATATTCCAATCTAATGGGTAAGATGGCATATCACATATTAAAATGTTTAAACTGTTTGACTTGGACAATCAACTACAGACCCAAAAATTGGTGGCCAAAGCGGTTCCATTTCCAAGTTGGTTTTTAAAACCTTTGAAAATATCAATAGGGGATTAAGGTCTTGGGGACCTAATTCAACCTAACCAGTATAGTTCATATAGGTTGGGTTTGGATTAGGCTTTGAATTGAAAATATCAATAGGGTATTGAGGCTTCTCATCCATATTTATTTGAGTTAAATACTTGAACTACTCCAATAGTTTAGCTAATAGACAAGAAGTTACCCTAATGTTTGCATAATCACTTAATGTACTCTCTAAATTTTTTGACAATGGACAAAATCCTCCCCAACTGTTAGTGCACCATTACAATCCATTCTCATGTGATATCATGTAATTTATATATTTTTTCTTAATTCCAAAACTACCTTTTTGCAATCAACTTTTCCCTTTACTATTCTTTAAATTTTAAAGACAAAACCCAAAAGCTCCGGCTTCAACTCCCACTCCTCTTTAATTGCCTCACCCATACCTAGCGCATCTCCCATGACCCAATGCCTCCAAGAGGCAGGAGAATGCAATTAAAAATAAATAAATTAAAAATTAAGAAAAAAAAGAGTAAAGAGCATCAACACTAGTTTGTTGGAGTTCAAGCTACCAAAATAATAATAACTCCTACAAACTAGAATAACTTGGTCCATATTATGGATTCTTCCATATTTCTTATGAGAATCTGCAAGACCATGATCCGTTGGCTCTTCAAGGGACTCATTCTCTAGCTTCTTTCTCAACTTTCTTCTCATTCTTGGTTAATAATCTAAACCCATCTTCCATTGGTGGTGGATTTGCCTTTCTAATCTCATCGGATGATGAGAAGATCGGCAACGCAGGTGGGGTTTCTTGGCCTAGTTGGAAGGAGCTCCACGTATGGGTTCATTGTCATTGAATTTGACACGCTGATGGACGTGGAGTTCAAGGACATTAACGGGAATCATGTTGGCATGGATCCAAATAGCTTGGTTTCTTTTTAGGTGGGCAATTGGGTATAGTCAATGTAGAACTAAAGAGCGGAGATCTCGTGAATGCTTGGATTGATTATGATGGGTTCACTCACTTGTTTAATGTCTTGACTCTCTGTTTCTTACTCAAATCTTTGGCCAACCAATCCCCTTTTGCCATTCACTCTTAACTTGGATTGGTTGGTGAACGATTTCATTTTCGTGGGTTTCTCTGGTTCGACTCGACGGAGTATTGAGATTCACAACATCAAATGGTGGAAAACAATTGGGTAGAGCAGCTCTCCTTCTTTACAGTGGGTCTCTGATGACCTAGTAAACGCTGAATAGAAAACACATTGGAGTTGTTAAAGGAGAAGGAAAGGTAACGTCTGAATAGAAAAACAACATTTCCGGTCACCTTCTCCTTCTCCTATACGTCGAAAATCTCATCGGGATCACACCTTCAACAGCATCTCCATTCGACCCTAATAACCTAAGTTAAACTAAAGGACTTCTTTAACACTTTACTTAACAGAAGGGCAACATGGTCATTTTATTTTTCCATCAATTTTTAACAGTTTTGTCCATTGTCAAAAACTATAGGGATACTTTAAGTGAATATGGAAATAGTAGGATAAGTTCTTGTCTATTTGCTAAACCATATGGGTAGTTTAAGTATTTAACCCTTTATTTATTTACATATATCAACAATTTCAATTTAGTATAACATGAATTTAGTATTCTTAAAACATTTTGTCATTTTATATATAATAATGTTAGGATTCATGAATTTTAATCCACTAATATGAGGTCAGAAAATAAAAATAAAAACATTGTAACAAAACAAAGCAAAGAAATTGGACCCAATCCCAAGCTTGAACAAAAAAAAAAAAAAAGAAATGGATTTGGAGTGGGGGTTTAACAACTTGGGTTGGATTAAGGTTTGCCTCAATTCAACCTAATTAAGCTTAACTTGCACCCCTAGAGAGAATTATAATGCAACCAATAGATAAGCTTAATTTTATTTGATTATTCTATTCTATTTTATTTTATTTTCATCACCTCATTTTATAAGGGAAAAAATCCTATTCTATCCTTCCTGGCCACTCATGGGCTTTTTTTTCCTTCCTAAATGAAGCCAAAAGGATGTATGAATTCAACCCATCAATGACCAACTCATAAACCACCAATCCACGTAAGGCCTAAGACTCACCTTACATAGACTCACCGATCCTTGTTTGCGTCTCATTAAATGACTTACTTGGGTAAATGCACTTACCTAGGCAAGTGTTTATCGGAAAACACTTAACTAGATAAGAGCACCTACCACTCCACCAGTGTTCTTTTATTCCTTGGGTAAAGGTGTACAATGACTGATTTATCTAAAAATAGTGACATTGAAATGATAATGTTGTCTCACTACATATTAGCAATTTTTGGCATGCATGGTTAAGTAATTTACCCAAGTCTAAAGAGATTATTACTTTCCCATGTAAATGAGCTGCTTGGGAGTTGTTTGTCTCCATAAAACCCACTAATACTGGAAAATGAAAGTAGTTTTTTTTTCTTTATCATGGGACTTACCAATATACATGCCCCTACTTTACGAAAAACAAACGAGGCCTTGAAATGGAGGCCTAGAGGGTAAAAGGTAACCTATGGTCAAATCTACTAAGAGATCATGTGAATAGTCCAAACTTACGAGTTAAAGTGGTGCATCAATCCTCTATGACAAATGTTAGATAGTGTATGCCCTTAGCTCTGATCAGATTGATGTACAGATAAATTTATTGTAAATGACTAAAAGTACATTATTATGTTGATATTGATATGTTTATGTGAAATTACCCCTTAAATTGGACACTTATGAGACTCACRTTAGTTTAAAATGTTCACTGCCATTGGATAGATTTGGGGAGTTTATCATGCAAAGGTTGACATTGATATGCTGCCAAAGAAGTTGGGGCAGCTTGTCTCAGCTGCTAGGGTTAGACCCAAAGCGCATACAGTGTGTGTTTGGTTGAAACACTGAACCTAGACCATTTTTCAGTTATGCCCTAGACCCTAGAGATTGATGGGCAAAACTGGAAAGTTACACATAACCCCTAAACTTAATTATGGTGCTGCACTAGGTGTTGGATTGGGTTGTCTTTGATATGCAAATCAGTGAGATCCATCGAGGGTCAAAATCTGAGTGTGTTAGGGCAGTCTAAGAATTCATCTGAGTGGGTGATCATAGTGATAGGATCGACCCCTTTGTCGGACAAAGTGAATGATAAGGCTTACACTATCTCTAATGAAAACATGAACTACCGACAGTGGATTTCAACTATATTTGAGATTTAATATATATATATATATATATTAATGTTTTATAAAAAAATGTTTGCAAAAAGGGTTTTAATTCTCGGGATCCATCCGAGCAGAGAGTGTGAAACTGTACCTTGCAGCCAGAGGAGAGGTCCTTCCCCGTCGGYTAGTGTTTGATCATTATGGGCCGAGAGGTTAAGTTAAGAAACCATTATAGGGTTACCTGATGGGCTTTATCTTACTTAAGTCCATTATCCTTGGGTCTTCATAGGATGACTTAATTCAATGATCATTTAAGTGTAAATGTTGGGCCCATTTTGAGCCCATAGTGATATACTCAGAGGTTTACTGCGTTTAGCAGTAGATTCAACCAATCTTTTTCATAGAGGCTGGGCCGAACCCATGTGGACTTATGTGAGGTCGTTATGGGGTCCTACGCCATACAAATTAGGCCTAAGTTGGCCATGCAACACCCTTGGATCATGAGCCTTATAGCACCCATCCTCTTATGAGGATAAGGCTTATCTCTTAAAAGAGTCCATATCCAAATTAGATTTGTATAATCTCCTAATTTGATTAGGAGAAGTGCTCCATAAAGAGATAAAAGAAGAAGAGGGCGAACTAGATTAGGACACCTCTTTTCTTTTTTTTGTCTCCCAATAAACCATAGTTTGACCATAGCTATTTTGGAACTGATAGGGATCAGTTTTCTTCTGTTTTTTGAAGAAAAATCCAAAGGAATTTCGTGCTCACCTTCCCCAATTCGATCCAAACAGTTGGATTGCAGTTTTGTTGAACCGGCTTCAGGAATATACTATGCCATCTTCAGTGGAGGCTGGTTTCAGGACTAATTTGGGCACCAACTTCAGGAATACCTTGGGGTCAATGTTTGTGGTATCCGTATCAGGTATACATCTCTCTCTTTGGTTGGTTTTAAATCTGATCTGATTTAGTGCAAAAAYGATCCTAAAAAATGCAGTTTTTCAAAACTTAGGGAATTCGATTCCCGAAAGGATTAGGAAATTTTTGAAATTTCGCCCAACCATCTAGAATGGTTCATCCATCCATATGATGGATCCTAACTCTTTCTTCAAAAAATATATTGGACCAGTCATGATATGCCATGACAATCTAAGCCCCAATTCATAATTGAATACTTCTTTGCCCACCCATTGGCCTTTTCTCATTTATAAATGAAGCCAAAAGGATGGTTTAAATGCATCACATCAATGGCCAGCCCATAACCCACTAATCCATGTAAGGCTTAAGACTTGCCTTACATATAAAATTTTTCTTGGAGTGGAGGCCTAGAGGGGGAAAGGTAACCTATTAAGTTTGTTTAGAGATCATGTGAATGGTCAAAACCCACTAACATAAGTGGTGCACCAATCCTCTATGAAAAAACATATTGGGATCAATCACAATATGCCATGACAGCCTAAGCCCCAATTCATACCTAGGTCCTTCCCTGACCATCCATTTACTTTTTTTTTCTCCTTCATAAATGAAGCCAAAAGGACAATCTAAATGTATCCCATAAATGACCAACTAATAATTCACTAATTCATGTAAGGCCTAAGACTCACACTACATAGGATTTTCTCCCAAGTGTAGAGGCCTAGAGGGGAAAAGGTAACTTATGTTGGAGTCTATTGAGAGACCATGTAAGTGGTCCAAATTCACCAATAGAAGTGGTGCACCAATCCTCCATGAACAATATATTGGACTAATCACGATACGCAATGACAACCTAAGCCCTAATTTATACAAACCAAGGAGATGTGTAGTGCATCAAGATTGGTCTAACATTATACGTGGAACTACAAATGTTTTATTGAACACCTAAGTAATGTTATTCTTAGGGGTGCAATTTGGGCCAGGTTTAAGTGGAGATCAAGGTTGGGCTAAGTTTGGTTCGCTTATCTACCTCCTTTTGCCTTTTAGGCCTCATTCATTTTTAGATGAGTCATTTATCTAGGTAAATGCACTTACATGGGGTCACAAGTAGGTGCATCTACACATGTTCTTTTGATCATAAATTTTACCTTAGTCATAGCCCGATGGTTCTTACTAACAACTATATAGCCGTTTTAGGGGGTTTAAATGCTAAAAATACTCCACAATAGTTATAAATAGTTATTTTGGAGGGGTATTTGTGTATTTTGCCAAAGGGTTACACAAAATGACTTAAATGTCCTCAACAACTACAAAAAGTTAATTCAAGGGATCATTTCAAGTAAAGCGATAAATGAACTTTACAAATGATCAAAACATCCCTCCCAACAACTATACAAAACTAGTTTATGAGGATATTTTGGCCAATTTAATTATTTTCAACCCCTATAAATACCATAACCCTTATCCAATTTCATCACAACAACAATCAATCTCTCATACCTTCGATTTTTTTTAATTACAACAAGATTGAGGCTTGTAGCTTAATCAAGTATTTCACCTTTCAAGTTAAAGTTGTGAATTTGGGAGGTTTAAAAGCTATGCATTCAAGTTGAAATACTGAAACAACGAACCAAAGGTGGACTTTAAAGTGTAATTACCGAGTTAGTTATAATTTTTTATAAATTTTATATTTCAATATTTACTAAAATGGATGGTTCTTAGATCCCCTTTACTTTGCTGGCTTTGATGAATTTCAAATCATGGTATGATAGCACCAATGTCAAGATTGCTGCTAGAACTACTGAGTAGTGAAATCAATATGAGACTGGTCCTAGTGATTCTATGGCAACAAAGAAAAAAACCAACAACTGTAAGGGATATTTAATTATCAAAGTAGTAGTGGCATTGCCATTTAAGAAAACATATTCAACAAGCTCAAAATGAGTCAACCCAAATCCAAATATCATTTATTAATTTTAATTATTACCATGAAAAAATGAGGCAAGCATCGATTAAGTATATAACACACACTAAACAACCATTTATATTTGCCAAAGATACTAGATTTGAAACTTTTGTACAAACATCAATTAATCTTGCATATAGAAAAGTATTCAGGAATATAACTAGATTGGATGTTGTAAACCTTTTTGAAACATATAAATAAAATTTAATTTATACCTCGGCAAATATTTCTTCTAAATTGCTTTTACTTCATATGTTTGGTCTCTTAGATATAATATTAATTATGTTTGTGTAACTACTCATTTTATTGGCGATACACAGGTTTTATAAAAGGATTTTAAGTTTTACAATATTAGAATTGTCATATAATGGCCTAACTATTGAAACTACTATTTTAAATACCATACATAATTATGTTATAAAAGATAAAATTTTTTAATTATTCTTGATAGTATTAATAATAACGATTTAAATACAAGTATTTTAAAATATCAATTAAAACATATTTTAGAAGGAAAATTATTTCATGTTAGAGATGATTGCCATATTTTAAATTTTTGTATACAAGATGGTTTAGACATGGTATCACACCATGTTCAATAAATTGGTAATTATATTTTATTTATGGGTAAATTTCCTAAACTACCCTAACTGCTTAGCTAATTGACAAACTGTACCCTTATTGTTTAACTATTGTCTTACACCACCCCTACTATTTATAACAATTGTCATTGCCGTTAAATTCTAACAGAAAGGATGAAAAGTCACTTTTACCCATCTACAGACAATCAATTGTAAATTTCCAACAAAAAGGTACAATCTTGACCGGCACAGCTAGGCTGCTACCTCCCAAATGATCAACTAGCTTTGACTCGTTGGTAATAACAATGAACTTCCGAACCCTCGACCATCTTCTCCGTAAGCAAAGACCCACCTTGGCCTTTGATAAGATTGAGATGTGGATCGACCTCATTGGCCCCATCAATCATAAGATCAAGAACCGAATGCTCATTGAGGTTGGAGAGATGATCCCCAACAACATTGCTTGATCTTCAATTTTCTTTGAGGTGGGTATCCTAATAATATTCTTGAGGGAACCACGTCCACATTAGTTGAAGTGGTGGAATGCCCCATTAAGTCAAAGGGGGAACTTCTTGGTCTCCAAGAGATATCTGCAACGGGATAGAGCTAGTGCCTGGTCCTTTTCTTGGCAACAAGCAAGCACTTCTTTATCTTGAAGTGCATTCCAATTTTTTATGGCAGGCACTCCAAGTACAAATATTTTCCCTTGTCATTCCAATTTTTGAATGACAGGCACTGTAGGTACACTATTTCATGGTCGCAAATGATCCATTGAGTCGGATCCTCATCAGACGGCTCAAAAAAAAAGCGCTTTTTCTTCTTTCAGGTCTTCTGCGACAATGACATTGATTACCCTTTCTGGTGGAGATGAGGCATCTGGGGTTACAGAAGTAACAAACCCATGCCCATAATCGGAATGAAATAGGATTGGTCAAGGGGAGGTTCAGGACAATACAAAAGTTGGATCTACAGCAAAGTGGAGCCTCTCGAGGTATGGTGGCTTGTGTTGTGTTGTCATTTCGGTCCATTTGTGGAAGATCATCAATCTGGTTCACTGCAAACCATGTAGCCCCAAAGTGAATTCAAAGTTACTGAATTCAAATGCTTTCTTGGAACCATGCCTAGCTTATTCAAATGCCTTCTCCCCATCTCAAGTCGACTATACTCAATGAGGTTTTAGGAAGATTTTAGAAGAGTAGAGTCCATTTTAACCTGGACTGGCATCTATGTTATCAGAGGTAGAGATGGATACGGAGATGAAAACAAAAAGGAGACAGAGGCAAATGCAAAGGTGGAGCTCGGTTTGCGAGGAGGAGGAGGAAAGGGAGAGGGAGATGGGTGAAGGGTAATATTGGGTTTTAAATAAATTATACGTCACGTGGTGTCACATGTGTATGAATTTTGACAAAACATTAACGGATGCTAACGACAGGGGTAGAATTAGTCAATTGTCAGAAACAGTATGGGTGGTTTAAGACAATAGTTAAACAGTAAGGGTATAGTTTGTCAATTAGCTAAACAATAGGGGTAGTTTAAGAAATTTTCTCTTTATATATTAGATCTTTAGGTATAAGAAAAATAATATTTAAAGAAAGTGTCATTGATATGGAAAAAAATATAAAAAAAATCGGTTAGATATCCAACATAGGTGGAAATCCACATATATTATGTTAAAAAGTACTATACTATATAGAAAAGTTTAACAAACTTTTATAATGAAAGAATGCCAAAGAATATAATAACTGATTTTGATTGGAATATGAAAGTTTGTATAAAAGAAGTTTTACAAATAAACATTTTTCTGCAAACAGATATAGGTAAACAAAAAAATTAAAAAATATATTATTTAATATGTATAATATATATGAATCTAGAATAAAAAAAAAAACAGTTTATTGCCACATGATGAACCTATTAGTAGTAGTAGTAGTAGTGTGGTAACTAAGAGATATTTTTATTTGTAAAATACATTTTTTTTAAGTTTTCTCATATATGAGGAAATTGATAATTTTGATATTTTAGCTTGGTAAAAAAGCATACAAAATAATTATCTTATGCTTGTCGCCATGGCATGTGATCTATTAACCCCTTTGGTGTCCACAAGAGCATTAGAAATCTTGTTTTAGCGTAGAAAGCAAGGTGGTAACTAAGAGGAGGAGCAGGTGATAGATGAAACATTAGAAATGTTCATATCTAAAAGATTTGTTGGAAGCAGAAGATATGTTGCAAGATAAAGGAGGACCTGACAGATCATCCAATACCACTAGAATAAGAAGATGAAAGTGGAACTTGAAATTGAAGAAAATTTTTGAGATTATTGTAAAATTTGAGATTTTCAATTTTATTTATAACTTGTAGGTTATTTGTAATTTTATTACAATTTTCCAATGGAATAGAATTTTATTACAATTTGTAATTTTATTTGGAACTTGTAGGTTATCCATATGGAATAGAATTTTAAGATTTTTTTAAATATGTTATTGTAATCTTTCAAATTTATTGTAATTTTAATTTTTTCCTTGTTTTCTCAAATTTTCTTAAAAAATATATTAGCGCCACAACCTAATCCACATTACACCTCAAATTTTTACCCATTTCTTCCTATTCTCTATCCACTCACAATCTCCTTCCTATTTGCTTTTGAAATCAATTTGCTTAACACATCAACAACAAGAGTGAATAGAAAAAGAGGGAAAGTGGATCACCTTGTCTTAGCCCCTATATGCTAGGAAGAAGTCTTTAACTACTCCATTGACAATGATGGAATAATGGTAAGAAGTAAGACAACTTTTAATGCAATTACACCATCTTTCCCCAAACCCACACTTACTTAGCACCTCTAATAGGAAATTCCAGTCCACCAAAATTGTAGGTTTTTTCAAGATCCAATTTGCAAACAAAGCCTTTTTTACCCAATCTCTTCATCTCCTCCACACAT
The DNA here is from genome assembly GCF_000365185.1 of Nelumbo nucifera. The sequence goes on along the minus strand of NW_010729101.1, from coordinate 3,998,004 downwards.
TCATTAGCTATCAAGATTTGATCTACTATTTGTCTCCCTTGTACAAAACCTTGAGCTTAACTAATTAGAGAGAGGAGTACAACTTTGACCCTCAAGGATAAGACCTTTGCCAAAATTTTGTAAATACTAGTCACCGAGTTGATTGGTTTGAAGTCCTTAGGATGCTTAGCGACAACCTTCTTGGAAACAAGAGCTAAAAAAGTAGCGTTAACTCCAGGTCTAACAACAAAATTATCTTCAAACTCCCTGAAGACCTAAAAATCATTTTTAACTATGTTCCAACAATCTTCATAAAAGGCCATCGTAAATCCATCTGGCCCAGGAGCCTTAGATCTATCCATTAAGAAAATTCTAATCTCCTCTTCCTCAAAGTTTCTTTCCAACCATCCCTTCTCCCTCTCACAAAGACTTAGCCAATCTAGACCACCCACTTCCTGAAGGGATGAAAGATCCATCATATGGATGGCCGAACCCTATAGGAAGGTTGGGGGAAATTTAAAAAGTTTCTCTCTCTCCCGTTTGAAAATCACATTCCCTATTTTAGAAAACTACATTTTCAATGATCAATCTTGAACCCCAAACCAGACCACATCTGAAACCAAAAGGTAGGAGAGGGATATACCTGATACAGAGTAACAATAACTCCCAACGAAGGTGTTCACGCCCAAGGATAAAACCAAAGACTACTCCCACTAAATATGACACAGTGTGAGGTGGAGCAGAATCAGTAGGAAGGCTCTTCAGCAAGAACCAAATTCTTCAGCAAGAATGTGATGGAGGGCTGGTGAGCACGACTTCAAATTACCTTTTCTACCAGAAGGTAATATCAAGAACCTTTCTTGATCACTCCCACAGGTGGAGATCAAACTGATAGGGGCGGCAAGAGCAGGAAAGAGCAAAAGACAAGAACAGTCAAACTGCAGATTCATCTCTCTTTGTAATTTGCGAACTAAGTATTGTGTGTCTTGGAGGTTCTTCCTGCTCCTCTATTTATAGCCTTTAAAGAGAATATTTTCTAATCCCATTAGGAGTTTCCTAATCCAAATATTGTATTTGAATCTGAACTCTCTTTAAGAGGTAAGGATAACCCATTATCTTATCTACAGATAAAAATCAACCATCCTAATCAAATTTGGAGTTTCCTGATCCAAATCTTTATTTGGATTTGGACTATCTGAGTGGATAGGGATAATCCCTTATCCTATCTAGTAATCTAAATCCCAAAACCGCCCCTATTTAAATAATATTATTAAGCCAGTTCGAATTGGGTTTTAAGCCCATTAAGTCCATGTGCTCACTTAACATCCAAACTGCTGCCAAGTTAGCTATCCTTGTATGGCATGAGACCCAAACATTGATCTACACATCAGTTACATGGGTTCAGACCAGTCTCTGTTACAAGGCCTGGCCGAATTGACTATAGGAAACAGTGAACCCCTAAGTCCATCACCATGGGCTCTTAATGGGCCCAACATTTACACTAAATAGTCTTTAGGTCAAGCCACCTTATAAAAACCCAAGGACTATGGATAGATGCAAGATAGCCCATCAAGTATTACCCTCAACAGTCTTACACTTAACCTCTCAGCCCATAATGATCAAACACTGCATGAAAAGAGAGGACCTCTCCTTCGGCTGCAAGGTACAATGTTGCACTCTCTACTCACATGGTTTCAAAACCTTTTGCAAACATTTTGAAACCATAATATATATATACATACATACATATATATATATATATATATAT
>NW_010729101.1:3973168-3989236 GCF_000365185.1 Nelumbo nucifera | reverse complement strand
CTGGAGGATAGTCGACGAGGAGGTCGGGAAACTTCTTGCGACCGACTTCATCAGGGAGGTCCATTACCCGAGTTGGGTGGCTAACCCCATTCTGGTAAAGAAGGCCAACGGTAAATGGCGCATGTGCGTCGACTATACCGACTTGAATCGGGCCTGCCCGAAGGACTGTTTCCACTCCCCAAGATTGATCATCTAGTGGATGTGACCTTAGGGCATAAGTTGCTGAGTTTCCTGGATGCATACTCGGGGTACAACCAAATCAAGATGGACCCCACCGATGAAGAGAAAACGGCTTTCATTACCGAACTGGGCCTGTACTGCTATAAGGTAATGCCCTTCGGGCTAAAAAATGCTGGGGCAACCTACCAGAGACTTGTAACTTGAAATTTTGAGCCACTGATTGGCGACAAAGTTGAATGTTATGTAGATGACACGGTTGTCAAGACCCGACTTTTGAACTATTTAGTAAGTGACCTGCAATGTGTATTTGAAATCTTGCGCAAGTATAATTTGAAACTAAACCCGACCAAGTGTGTCTTTGGTGTCACATCGGGAAAATTCCTGGGCTACATAGTTAGCCAACATGGCATCGAAGCCAACCCTGAAAAAATAAAGGCCATCCTGGATATGACCCCACCTTGCAAATTGAAAGAAGTTCAGAGGCTGAATGGTCGAATAGCTGCCCTAAGCCACTTTTTGTCTAAGTCGGCAGATCGCTGCTTGCCTTTCTTCAAGGTCATTAAGAAAAGTAAAGACTTCGAGTGGACTGAGGAATGCTAGTCCACCTTTGACGAACTAAAAACTTACCTGACCAGCATCCCGATTTTAACCCGGCCCGAGGAGGGTGACGTTTTAAAGATGTACCTCACCACAAGTGATGAGGTAATTAGCTCGGTACTAATAAAAGAAGTAGATCGGGTCCAATGACCTATCTACTACCGTGAGCAAACTTTTGCAGGATGTCGAGACTAGGTACCCAGAGATCGAGAAACTGGCATACGCATTGATCACAGCAGCTCGGAAACTTCGGCCGTATTTCCAAGCCCACACGATCGTTGTCCTTACCAATCAGCCTCTAAGGCAAATACTGCTCAAGCCCGAGGTATCTGGGAGGCTAACGAAGTGGGCTATAGAGCTGGCCGACTTCGTGGCAGAATGCACTTTCAGCACCACAATGCCCGAACTGATGGAAATCAAGTATGTGAAGGAAGCCTCCACCAGTGCGAAACCAACCCCAATCAGAACGAAGTCAACTTGGGACAAAGAGCCTTGGATCCTCCATGTAGACGGTTCGTTGAATCAGCAAGGAAGCGGCGCCGGAGTCATCCTATACGAACCAGGCAGAGCGAAGCTGGAGTATGCGCTCCGCTTTAAGTTTGTGGCATCCAACAACGAAGCGGAATATGAAGCATTGATAGCCAGACTCATGCTAGCAAATGAAGTACAAGCAAAACACCTCGTACTTCATCAGGCAAACGAAGTACAAGCTCGCGACCCCACCATGGCCGCCTACTTTGCCAAGGCCAGGGAGGTTCTATGTGGCTTCCAATCGTACTTCATCAGGCAAATTCCATGATCTGAGAACGCTGAGGCCGATGCATTATCTCGGTTAGCCAGCACAAGCAGGATTTCCATGAGGACCGTGTTGGCCTAGCATTCTCGGGAGGGGGGGCAGAGGAGGTAGCGCTTGTTGCGCAAGCGGAGCCGAGCTGGATTGACCCACTCGTGAGCTACCTGCTGCATGGGACCCTCCCTGCAGATCGCAATGCCGTCAAAAGGGTAGAGCGACAGGCAGCCAAGTACGTCATTATAGACAGACGACTATACAGAAGATCCTACACGCTCCCCTACTTGTGCTATTTACGACCCTCAGAAGCCGAGCTCGTTCTCCGCGACACTCATGAAGGGTTGTGTGGTGGACACTTGGGGGGCAGGGCCCTCGCCCAGAAAGCATTGTGACAAGGATACTACTAGCCAACGATGAAAGCAGATGCACTCGAGCTTGTCAAGAAATGTGATAAATGCCAGAGGCACGCCAATATCCATCACTAACCCGTCGCCGACCTGAAGTACCTCACCAGCCCATGACCCTTCGCACAGTGGGGAATCAACATTCTTGGACCATTCCTGCTAGCGACAGGACAGAGAAAATTCCTGGTGGTGGCAGTGGATTACTTCACAAAATGGGTAGAGGCGGAACCCCTAGCGACAATTACAGCTCGAACGGTACAAAACTTTTTCTGGAAAAATGTAGTATGCCGCTTCGGACTACCTCGAGTGCTCATCTCGGATAATGGAAAGCAGTTCGAAGATATCAAGTTTCAAGACTGGTGCGCCGAGATGGAGATATAGCAAAACTTCACCTCGGTAGCGCACCCTCAAGCGAACGGGCAAGCAGAAGTCACGAAGAAAGCTATACTCCGTGGACTGAAGGCCCACTTAGCCCGAGCTAAAGGATTATGGGTGGACAAACTGCCTATTGTACTATGGGCCTACCAAACTACTACCAAGACTGCTACGGGTGAAACCCCCTTTAACCTCACCTACGACACGGAGGCAGTGATCCCGACTGAAATCGAAGTACCCACGTTACGCATAGAAGCGTACGACGAAGAGGCCAACGATGACAAGCTCCGCACCAACCTCGACCTAATAGAAGAGGTACGGGACCTCGCGTATATCCGGACCGCAGCATACCAGCAAAGGGTGGCTCGGTACTATAACAACCGGGTCAGGAAGCGGCACTTCCATGTAGGCGACCTGGTCCTTCGAAAAGTAATGGTACCTGAGCCCGGAGCGGGTAAGATGGGGCTGAACTAGGAAGGTCCCTATTGGGTAAAAGGAATACTCGGGGAAGGCACGTACGAGCTCGAAACGTTGGAAGGAAGGCAGGTACCCCGAGCTTGGAACATTAGCAATCTAAGGCAGTACTACCTGTGACCGTTGGCCCAAAGTGGACACCGAGTCGCTTCGCCTAGGCGAACTAAATCCCAGTCGCCTCTACGGCATGGGCGAACTAACTCCCAGTCGCCTCTACGGCATGGGCCAACTAACTCCCAGTCGCCTCTACGGCATGGGCCAACTAAGTCACAGTCGCCCCTAAGGCATGGGTGGACTAAGTCCTAGTCGCCTCTACGGCATGGGCGAACTAAGCCCCAGTCACCTCCACGACATGGGCAAAGCTTAAGAGTGGACTCTGAGTCCCTCCAAGAACCTAAGGGCCAAGATGCCGAATTGATAAGGACCTCGACACCAACTAAGTCCCAGTCGCATCTACGGCATGGGCAAAGCTTAGGAGTGGACTCCGAGTCGTTCCCCGAGCCCAAGGGCTACGAAAATGAACTAACAAAGGCTCCAAACAGTGTGTAGGACCTCACCCCCTCGCCTGCTAGAGTCAAAAGCACAAACAGCTCGGGCATCAACCCTACGATACCTACATCACCTCGACAACGATCACGGTTCGGGTCCATCAGAGGACCTACGTTCAAACAGCCGGATTCTATGCGGGCAGCTCGAGCCAAGAAACTTAGAATAAATCTTGCTAAGGTTACCCTCACTCGCTACCAGGCTCGATAGCCGGATAGTTCGAGGTAACTCACATAGTTCGGGATGACTCCCATTTCAGTTACCCTTGCTTGTTGCCAGCTCGGTAGCTCGACAGCTCGGGTAACCTATATACGCATGACTTGGGCCAGGAAGGAACCATTCTAAGCAAAAACAATATTTCATTAAGTATCGAGGTTTTTTATAAAAAAACCAGTCCTAACGGCCCGAGGAAATACATAAAAAAAAAAGAGAGAACCGGGCTCAGCCACCCGGGAACATGCACTCAAAGATCAGAAGAAAAAAAGAAGAACAACCCCAACATCAAGGGTCCACCACTTCCACGTCCTCATTAGTCTCCTCCAGGGAATCAGACTCCTCCTCTTCCGTTGCGTCCGCCACCTCCGGAGCTAGGCCCTTCATCATGATGCCGTCAAGGCTAAGGCTAGAGAACTTCTTCCGAACCAGGTACCGACAGAGCTTGAACCCCGAACGGTAGGAGTTCGTGCCGTACTCGACCTGAAGGTCGCGGAACTCCGGGGACTCTTTAAAGCAGTCCACCGCCTTGACCCTTTCTTCCTCCACAACAACGTCAAAGGTTCGAGCTCGTTCATGGATGGTGGCCTCTAGACTTCGAACCTCCTGCCAAAGGCGCTCCCTATCCTCGGCCGTCCTAGAGGACTCCTCCCTGTAACGAGTGTTCTCCTCGATCAGCCAGGAGATCCGCGATTCCTGGTCCTGCACAAGTAGCCCCTGGGCCTCGCTCCCCTTCTTGGCCTGGAGGACCTCACCCCGGGCCCGGTCCAGCTTGCGATTGAGCCTCTGTACTTCCGTCCTCTAGGCGTGGGCATCCTTGGAATGAACGGCCGTCTAATAGGCCATGGCATGGAGGGCAGAGTTCAACTGCCAATAGAAAGTCGAGGTAAGTAAAGAAAAAAAGGGAGAGAGAAAAAGAGCAAGCACTTACCACCATGCAGTGAGTCGAAGCCTAGCTCCGCATCCGACAGGAGGCAACGCGCATCAACATGAGGCGACGCGCTTGCCCACGCTTGCCCCTCTGAGAGTTTGACAGGAGGCGACGTGCATCCACATCTGACATTACAGCTGTAAAAGGCAAAGAGGCGTTAGCCCTGTTCGCAAAAACCAAGAAAGGAAGGACAAACCTAAAGGTAACCTACTGGGGCTCAGGCCAGCCTGCACGAGCTTGTCCTTGGCCAAATAGTCCACGCAGATGAAGCCAATCTCTACCCAGGACTGTAGCGTTTCCCACGTCCTCAGATCCAAGCTAATGCCCGGATCCTGAATGGCAGCCCTCTAGTGGGTCGGAAAGGGCCACCCCTTGGGATTACGAACTACAAAATAGCCCCGCTTCCAGGTCGGGATCCTGTTGGGCAACTCATGAAGAAGCTTGAAGCCGGAACGGGGGGAAAAATAGTAAGAGTGCCTATTTGCAGGAGCTCCAGGGGAAGCATTCTTGATTGACAGGATGGAGGTGAAGGTATCGAGAGAAAGAGGAAGACAGTACTCGTAAAACAAAGAAATGGTCCCCACTAGGTTTCGAACAGAATTCGGGTGCAACTGGTCTATGGTGACTTTAAAGTGAGTGAGGACCTCTACTATCAAAGGGTGCAGGGGAAGGCGAAGACCAACCACAAGCTATTCCTCGAAAATCACGATTTCGTCATGATCATGCTCCCAAGGATAATCGTCGGTCGGAAGGCTGTAAGTAAGCTCCCTTGGGATGTTGTATTGGAAGACCAGGGCCCGGAGTCTCTCCATCGACATAGAAGAAGGGCCAAAACTGTCTGGCTCCCAACTTCGGGAGGTGGAAGCCAGGTTACCAGAGGCTTCCCAAGCCTTCGGAGACTGCCCCTCGAAAGGTCCCCGAGCTCCCCCCAAGCTCGAGGGGGCTTCGCCCTGATTACCAGCCCAAGAAGGAACACCACCGTATGATACCCAAACATAATTGGGTAAGGCAGAAAAGACTCACCGAAGAAGACGGGCTGAAAAGAGCGACACGAACGGGGAGAACTCGAGCAAGCGAGGCGAAGGCACGATCTCAGAGCTGAAAGGAAGGCTGGTTGGTATAAAAAATGAGGCTTGGGACCCTCCTATTTATAACCATTGTGCCTGAAAAACAACGGCCCCGATTAAAGCAATCCAATGGCTCATAGTAAAACCGGTTGCATGTCCTCTGAGACCGAAAGCAGTTTAGCGCGTTTTTTGGCGCCCGCGGGATCTATAAATCACGTGACGTCCGTGCGTACACCTCACGCGGTTTGACAAGATAGTTTTAATTACGAGTCAAATCCACTCGTCACTTCATGAACTCCCCGCGCTAGGGCAAGCCCCCTAGCTCGAGGAGTGGGGGGCAATTGGTGAAGGGTGATTTGGTCCGACCTCCTGACTGGGTGACACGTGTACGTGACTCAGCATATACGACAACTCGGCATAGACGGACCGGTACATGGACATGACTCGGCGCAGGTGACAGCTCAGCAAGTGTCTGCTCGCCATGGGGTGAGCTCGAGCACGTCGATGTCCCGGGCTGCACTCCGAGTTAAGTTCGTCCCAGTTCGCGAACTGGAACAACGAGCTCGCTTCAGGCCCAAGCAAGTGGGCCGCCTCGAAGATAACTCACCTTAGGAAGAACCACCTCGGCACGCCACCAGTAGCTCGCCACAGGGTGGCTTCCTACAAAGTAGCTCGCCACAGGGTGGCCTGCTACAAAGTAGCTCGCTACGGGGTGGCTTGGCGTTCTACGGGAAGCTTCTCATTTGACAAAGTCGTACCTGCTAGACTGCTCCCGCATCCCTCATCTAATGGCGCAACGCCTGCCAATTCAGAAGGCTGCGCCCCTGTCTCCCGCCTGGCAGCGTCGTGCTTACAGGTTGTCCCCCCAGTTGGCGGGACCGTACCATGCAACGGTCATTGTAGCCTGCCTACTCTCGGCCCTAACAGTAATGGCCAGCCACTCCGAGGTACTACCTGATAGCAGATCACCACAACAGGGTTTTGGGATCAATCCCACTGAACCTGTCAAACGCCAGTATATAAGCACTTCGACTCCTCAGAGGCAAAGGTATCGCATATTCACCACTCTCTAGCTCTCATCTTCTTGCGTACTCATTCTCTTTCTCAACTCGCTACCGTGTTCTAACTTAAGTATCGGAGAGTCCCCGCCGGGTGTTCAACCCCGGGTCCCTTCGTCCTTCTTGCAGGTATCTCTTGCCCGTCGCCAGCTAGAAGCCTCATCACTTCCAGCTAGGAGTGGCCGGATTGCGCATCATAAAAAATGTTCAAAATAACTTTGCAATTATTATTGATGTTGGTTTATACATAAAAAGCAATATAAATGTTACAAACAACCAAAAAAAGAGAGTTTAAAGTTGCAATGTTACCTTTGAGCAATTGATATGAAAGGCAAATTTGGAAAATACATCAATTTCAAAAAAGAGATTAGATGGGATTAGGGTAGTGATTGGTATGAAGAAAAATTTGGAATATAAATATTTTGCTCAAAAGTAACTACATGGGTATTTTGGACATTTTTGTACTTGCAACTGTGTCAAAAAATTCATAGGAGGTGATTGCATTTACCAAATTTTAGGGGGTGGGGTGGGGTCAGCAATGACAAAAAAAGCTTGAAAATACATCTTATGTTCTCAATAGCCAATGTTGGGCCGCATTAATCACCATGAAAAGATTTCCAACTTGCAAATGGATGAACAATTTATTATTTAAACTATTTTCTTGTTTTTTTAATATTTTTGACCTATTTTCATTGGTTCAGTTTTTTATCATTAAGGTAGTAGATGGTTTTTCTATTCTTTATTCCCACCATATGGTGGGTTAATTTTTCATTTTTGTTAAAGCCCACATCATTGGGTGACAAGATAGCTACCAGAGTAAGTGATATTTTTTATAATAGTTCATTGCAAGGTTTTCAACGGTTGAAGGAGCTAAAGTTGGATTTATTATATAGAAGTTAATTCTTGCAAATATTGATAAAAAAAAGTTAATTCTTGCAAATGTAATGAGAATTCAAATAAAATTCTAACAAAGGTAACTAATAAAAATTATTAATTTTATTAATGAACCATAATAAATAAGAAAAATAAGAATTTTATTATTTCTGGTTACCTTTGAAAGAATTTTATTTGGACATATCATTATATTAATGAACATGTGATAAATAAAAATAGTTTTTATAGATGTAGAAATATAAAAATATTTGTAAGGAAATACATTATATACTATCATTATCACAAAATTTGTCATGTGAAATGCACATATACAAATACTAGTATATATATAGAGAGAGAATAGAAAGAGAAAAGAGGGGAGGTGTGGGGTTCTCTCACCACAAAGCTCACATGTGCTTCATCATCTCTCTATTTTCACACATGTGCATTTTTTTTAAATGAAATCATTAAAAATATAATAAGTCATCAACATTAAAACTCTCATGCGTCGTCTTTCATAAAATCTATATTTACTTTCTCTCTCTTAAAATAGAACTGGCGGCAGAGATAGTTAAGGTGGCGTTCTCCTAGCAACCGCCGCTTGGGAAATTAAAATAGAAACTCCGCAGCGGTTTTTCATTGAACCAGACTTGAGACGGTCTAAATAACTCGCCCGTCAACTTTCATATGAGATGTTAAAAGCCAAATACTCTCAAGACGTACTCCTGCATTCGCTTGCCTCCCGCGTTCAACAATATTTTGTTGCAGAGAAACCAAAGAATAGTTTTGACGAAGAAGGGAAGGATCTCTCTCTCTCTTAAAATCTTCTTCTCAATAGTTACAGCGATGAAGGGCATCATCATCATCTTCTCTCATTTTAGGGCATAGACCGGTGAAGGAAGACAGACATAGGTACCTGTGGTTTCAAACTCTCGTTTTAGGGCATATATTCTTACTTGCCTTTTCTTTTTCAATTTATGGTTTTCGGCTTCACTTGTTATAGCGTTTCATATTTTTTTTTCTTTTTCCTTATTCTGTGATCTGTAATTCTATGTTTGGTTTCCTTCTCGCTTTTTGGAGGTTCATGGGAAGCTGAGGTTTATTGAAATTTTGGGTTTATAGCTATTGCCTATTGGGGTAAAGTGGTTGACTTTTGAAGGTTCAGTAGGCTTGGAAGCTATTTGACTTTTGTTTGCTTTTCCGATAGTAATTTAGTCGCAGGTATTCGTTACAGGAGCTTGGTCTTGTTTTCAAGTTTGTGAAGATGGTATATTAATTCTCAACCTGTTTTGTGTCAGGGATTGTCGCTTTTAGGTTTGTAGGGCATTCCTATGGCATTTTTACATACTCGATGGTATTACTGCAGGTCCCTGTTTCACCATTGAAGACAACACAGGGTCATCCTATTGCAAGAGCATTTCTGTTCAAATGATTTTAGGGTTAGGGTCTTGGATTTTGGGGGTTCCATTGACCAATAGAATGCGTGATATCTATTTGAAACTGCAATTTTGTTGTTTTTTAAGAGGTAACTTTCATCTCTCATTTTTTTTCCTACATTATATTTGAGCACTTTCAATTCCATATGCTATGGTTGTTTTCATTATATTTTTATCTTTTGTCTTTTGTTGTAGGATTCATTGAACCGATGAAAATCATCTCACCTTCGTTCTATTGTTGTTTAAAGACCTCTTGCATATCTCCATTACCTACGGATTCTTTGTTGGCCTCTAGGGAGCTACTGACAGTAATCACGACAACCATTTTAGCCAGTATGAGTAATGTACTCATATTGCTAATCCAAGTTTGGATTCCCCATTTCATTTTCCATTCTTCTCATTTTTATCTTATTTTATTTTGTATAGTTATTTTTTGGTTTAGCCTCTGCTTAACCTTGTTTTAATGATAATCAATGACAATGAATTGCATCCTGTTGAACCCTGATTCGGTTTTGTCAATTTAGCCTCTGCTTAACCTAGTTTTAATGGTAATCAATGGCAATGACTTGCACCCTATTTAACCCTGATTCAATTTTGTTAATCACATGATAATTATCTGTTTTTTTTGTGTTTAATCTAAATGAAATTAGTTAGTACTGTTATTTTTTTGGGAATTTTTTGAGAACTTTGAGAAGTTTTTTGCAATCTAATGGAAGTGGACATCCTTATTTAATATCATCTGGGACAGTCTGATTTAAGAAGATTGAGATAATAGATTTCTTCTTTGGTAGCTTCTACTTCTAAGTGGCTTGCAATCTAGCATTCATTTACTTATGAATTTAGAAATGTTTAATGGATGTTTATCAATAGATTCCAATCCAAAATTTTCAACAATGATCAAATTTGAAACACTTCTTGATCAACAACCTAGACCCCCATATTAGATACTTTTTGACGTGTCTATCTTATTTGTTGTTGCTTCCTATGGTCAGTCTCTTCCATCATGAAGTTATAGGTCTTTAGAGTGTCAACTCTCTCGGTAGTAAGTTGTAAAATCCAATATCAAGTTGCAAAGAGTGGCTTTGAGGTGAGATGTTAGCTATGATTTCTAAGTCAGGTGCTTTATTATTCTTAGGGGCTATAGATATGCTGATTTTAATGGTATTGTAGAGGTTTTCCAAATGACTTTTGGTAGTTTGAGGCGATATGTTTGACTTATCCATAAACCCATGAGATATATTTGCAACCCATTGCAATCAATAGTTTTTCAGCTTCGATATGGGTTATAATCATTTTTATATTGTTTTGAATATATCCTTTGATGATTTTGGCATTTCTTGCCACTCAATTTGATTAAAGGTTACATTATGAGGGCACTTGGGTGCTTGAAGATCTTGACTTTTGTTTGGGAATTGGACCCACTATTATAGGGTAAATTTAGGTTGGATTTTTTATTTGATTTAGAGACTTGAACTCAATTGATAATTCACAATCTATTTTATCTAAAAGAATGTGACCCACACCAAGATATTGAAAACTTTTCTGCTGGATATTTTTTTTTTTGTCTTAGTTAGGATATTAAATTGGATTAGATTTGTTAGCGAGAGATATAACTTATGAGGTAGCTTTGTAATCTGGATTAAAATTTATTTGTTTCTTAGGCTTAGTTTGGAAGGAGTACAAATACATATATGCAAAGTGTAAAACCTTGTATTTTGTATATATTTGTATTGTACATATTTGTATATGTGCTCTTTCCAAACCGAGCCTTAAAGTTTTGGCTCATCGAAGAAAAAACTAGCTCAATTATACTTTGCATGAAAATTTTGAAGGATTATCATTTGCTGGTGCTAGCCATATTTCTTAGTAAGACAAGTTCTACCTTCTATAAATCTTGCTTTAGTACTGATAATGTATGCTCTGTAGCTGAGAAGAATGCTACAATGAGCATGGGTGTTGGATGGGAATGATTTGAGTTCAACAAGGATGCCCCACTTGATGAGGAAATTGAAGGTTTGCTCATTTCTCTTGTGTCTAAATCTGTACTCATTCTATAAGTTGAAAAACATTAAAACTTCCTTGTTTTGTATTTCTCCAAGAATATTGACAAGATGTCATTGTTTTTCCCTTTAAAACACAGATCTTAAGCTGAAAGTTTATTTTACGAAGTTCACCAACATGGTGGCATTTACTTAATACAAAAGATTTTGAAAACCAAATAAACAAATAAATGGCTAACACATACACACACACACACGTATTAGCAATAGGTTGTGCACACAACTTGAGGGGCTATTGTGGTCACTTGGTGAAGAAGAAAGAAAATGCCAAAGGTTAAACCACATGCAGTATACCCTTCCCAAGACCCTTCCTAGTACTGTGCACATGGCGCTAGGGGAGGTCAGGTTTAGTAGTTGAAGGTGACTCAAAAACTCTGATGTATCTTTTCATATCAATACCCATGAAGTTAAAGTTCAATTATTTCAAAAAAAAAAAAGAAAAGAAAAAGATATCACAACTTCAATTATATTCTCCTTTGGTCCCACTAGGCTGCCTAACAATCTTTTACCCATAAACTACATGGGAAGATTTCATTTTCTCACATAATTTAATTTCATAAACCTACATCTTGCAAGAATTCAGCGATTGAAAACTTTTGATATTTGATGAATTCATAATAACACAAATGTCTCAAGGTTAAATATTAGCAATTTTCTAGGAATGTAAATTTACAAGTACCCCAAGGAAATAAAAAGTTAGTATGAAATTAAATGAAAAAACTATAATTTAAGGGGAAATTAGGTTTTCATTAATTGCAATAAATTGAGACCCATTATGGTCTTTTAATCAAACTTTACTTTTCTAGATAAAGTTATAAATAGAATTACTAGAGAATAGATGTAAGTGTTACCATGGGACTAGAAAAGAAGTAAACTTGTCCTTTCTTTCATGAAATGTAAAGATGAAAAGTGGGTGGGCCGACTAGGGGACAATAAAAGGGTTAGCTTGTTCAATTGAAAAATGAGCATGTATGGCCACAACTTTTGGTTTGAGTGCCTCCATATTATCATCTTGTTGCTTTAAATTTATAGGCAGGCATTATTTGATACTTCCTCTTAATTTTTTTATTGGACTTCATTACATGAAATGTATGTGTGATTCTAATGGCATGTGCATGTGTTTGTAGGAATGCTCGTATAATATAGATTCTTTATCACTCAAAGGCAACAATGATGCAACATGCACAATTATTCTGATTCAAAACATGACTAAGCCAAGGGCTTTCATAGGTAGTTTTGTCTTTTGAAGGGAAAGGGGAACCTAGTTGAGAGAAGTGATTCACAAGGGCTCAACATTTAGAAGATAGGAGTTCCTTTGGAGAGGAATTGGATGGCGGGTTGGGATATGATGCTTTCAAATGGCCTTGACGTGTGTAAACAAGTTTGAGAGCTCCACTTGTTTATGAAAGAAGACTTATTTGTTTTTCAAGCCATGGTGGTAGGATGGGATGTTCATATAACTATTGCATTCGGTTTACCTTTTATTTACTATGGTTGTATCCATCAGGGAGCTTTTATTTAGCTTATCTTTAGTGCTAAGTACTAAAGTTTAGTGTTACGATTTGCAGTATTCAGCCATTGTGCTAAGTGGATTTGCATTCGAAGATACACTACATTATTTGAGAATTCGATTTTTTTTTAAAATTTTTGTATTTGAACATTTGGATATTGTATTTTAACAATTTGTTTTGGATATTATAATAATTAATCGTCTAATTAATATATATTGTTGCAAATTGCATTTTTATATACATTTAAGTTTTCATGGCTAGGATTTGCATAAAGCAGGTATTAAACCGATAAATCAATAAAAGTGTGGGTAAGGTACAAATAAAAATCTAGAATAAGAACATTAAAAAGAAAAAAATCTAAGTCGGTGGTCTTAATGACCGCCAACATAGCCATAAACATGAACTAAGGCGGCGGTCCAGATTGCCATGTAAAAGGATTGGGCAATAGTTGGCAAAATCTGAGTCGGCGGTCTACACCGCCGTCTAAAATGCCTGGCACGACCTAAGGTGGCGGTCAGAAACATCTAAGTTGGCGGTCCAAACTACCACTTTTGACAATGCTAAGCCGGCGGTTCTTACATACCGCCGCCTTAGAGGTGTTTGGACCGCTTTAAACCAGCAACCAAAGGCGGCACCACTTAGCTGGCAGACCAGAGACCGCCGCCTTAGATCTAAGGCAGCGGTCTAAAGGTCTAAACCGGTGGTTCTTGAACGGCTGACTTAGACAATTTTTCTTGTAGTAGGATTAGGTTAAGGGCTAACACAAAGTTGAACCCTAGTTTGGACCTAAACTAATGTCAAAACCCAAATGTGTTCACCCAATACATGGGGTGAACCAATTTTCTTCTTTAAATTCTTAAGAAACCATTACTCCTTTCCATGGGTTATAGAACTTATCTCTCTCTCTCACAAATTTAGTATAGATTTGTTTCATGAATTATTTTGGATTAAATAATAAAATGTAGTAATAAAGCACTTAATGTGAGCCTTTAGTAGGGGTGGCAATGTTGACCCTAACCCTTTTGACCCTYCGGCTTCAAAACCCACCCATTTCAGCAGTGGGTTATATGGGTCAAGGAAAAGAGGGTCAGGGTGGGTGGGTTGAGGGTACCCATTGGGTCAAAAAAGGTTAGGGTCACTTGGGTCAAGGAGAGGGTCGAGAGAGGGTAAGGGGAGAGGGTCGATAGAGAAGCTACTGCAAGAGTCGAACTGTCGAACAAGGAGAGGGTTGAGAGAGGGTAAGGGAAGAGGGTCGACAGAGAAGCTGCTGCAAGAGTCGAACTGTCGAACAAGGAGAGGGTCGAGAGAGGGTTAGGGTTTCAAGCCACTCGCCGTAGAAATTTTTTCGCAGTTCTCTCAACTCTTTGTTTCCGCCATTGGAGCAAGTTTGTCCTCTCCGCCATTTAAGCATGATTGTCTCTCAATTCTCTGCTAGTTTTGCAGTTCTCTCAACTCTCTCAACTGTACTACCCAAAAGCTTGTTTAATGCTTCCCTTTTCCCTCTTATTATAGCAAAAATTAAAATTGGAAATATATATATCAAATAATAGTTGATTATAAAAATGAACTCGTATCTCCTACCCACAAAGAATCTTGCCCACAGGACACTACTACCATACATCGAGAACATCTCTCCATGAATTATATAACATGTAAATACAAAAGATATTCCCAATGCACAGCTGTGGTATTTTGTAGATAAGTGCGGGCATGAGATCTTAACTTTGTAAAAATAAGTATTTTTGGTGGATAACTTAATTGGCTATATCATGATCAACATCATCTTTCAAGTCTTATCCCAATTATATGGGGTAGATTACATAATTCCTATTTTGATATTCCATTTTATTAATGTTATATCCATCTTTAAATTACTATAATGCTTAAATCATTTATTACTATATCGATCCATGTTCTTTTTTCTTATCCCCATCTTTTCTGATCCGTTACAACTTGCTATATATGATATTTTATTGGATTTATCCCCTACTAACACTGTTCTTGTAGCATAGTGGACCGAATTTTCCCATCGAGAGAAAGAGATGTGGGGAGTATGAAGCTTATGTTTGTAGATCTTTAAGGCTTTATTGAAAATTTCTCCCTAAGAAGAGAAACTGATTACATTTCAATTCATGAAAACAATAGTATTCTACAAAGGTTTTCCAGAAACAATAAACTTCTTCTTATATACTATTTTCATGCTTTGACCAAAAATATATAGATGACTTCACCCCTTTTGCCTAATCTATTTTTCATTCTTTTTCTCGAAGAAATTCAAGCCATGTTTGGTTCTGCTTTGAGCCTCATTCTCTTAATTCTTGCTCATTCTAGGCAAGAATGGGCAAGAATGAATAACATTAGAGTATTTGGTTACAAAATTCTTGCCAAGGGCCACATTCTTTTTAGAATGAAAAATCAGCTTCATAGCACAAAAATCGAGTAGCTTGCAGCATGGAAAATAATCACGCCCCATCTTGCTCATTTCATTCTTTGAGGAAACTCTACCTACAAAWWTGTTGTCATAAATGTTTACTTTTGCGAAAGCACTTTTACAAAAACACTTTTATAAAAATACTTTTACATGAAAGAACTTTTATGAACCTAGTTTTACGAAAGCACTTTTATGAAAGTACTTTTACATGAAATCACTTTTATGAAAGTACTTTTATGAAAGCACTTTTTTTTCAAGTAACAAAAGTATTTATATAAAAGCACTTTTATGGAAGTACTTTTCAAAAGCACTTTTACGAAGGTACTTTTATAGAAGCGCTTTTATGAAAGCACTTTTATAAAATTACTTTTATGAACACTTATAAAATCATTTTTACAAAAGCACTTTTATAAAAGCACTTTTATGAAAGTATTTTTATAAAAGCACTTTTATGGAAATACTTTTCTAAATCACTTTTAGGAAAGTGAAAGCACTTTAGCAAAAGGACTTACCAAAGTATTTTTACAAAAGTACTTTTATGGAAGTACTTTTATGAAAACACTTTTATGGAAGCACTTTTATGAAAGCACTTTTAAGGAAGTACTTTTACAAAAGCATTTTTAAGAAAGTACTTCTATAAAAGTACTTTTGCGAAAATACTTTTACAAAACATCTATGCCAAGTGGTAAACGTTGACTATTGGAGACCTAGGCTTGCATTTTGTGAATACCAGCATGATTTTTTTTTTTTTGAAGAATGAAAAGCAACATAGGACATTTGTCAGGATGACAAAAATTCATTTTTAGGAAAAAAGTATTTGGTTCATAGCAATATTTTTCATTCTGCCTATTTTTACCAATTCTTTTCCATTTTAGAATTTCATCTTGGGTAAGAATGAGAATTGAACCAAACATGGCCTCATTCTCTTCGTCTTGTTCTTTTTCATCTTTGTTTTCTTTTTCTTCTTCGTTTTAGCTTTTGTTTTGGCATGCGATGAAGTAGTAGTTGTTGTTGTTGTTTTTTTTCTTTTTTTTTTGAAATAAGGGTGTTGGCAGGTAGCTAACGGTTCGATTCATTCATTTAAATGCTCAAAAATATTTATATACTTTTCAAAAGTACATT
>NW_010729101.1:3960269-3972836 GCF_000365185.1 Nelumbo nucifera | reverse complement strand
TTTTTTTTTGAAATAAGGGTGTTGGCAGGTAGCTAACGGTTCGATTCATTCATTTAAATGCTCAAAAATATTTATATACTTTTCAAAAGTACATTTTACGAAATAAGGGTGTTTTTTTTTCAAGTAACAAAAGTATTTATATAAAAGCACTTTTATGGAGGTACTTTTCAAAAGCACTTTTATGAAAGTACTTTTCAAAAGCACTTTTATGAAAGTACTTTTATAGAAGCGCTTTTATGAAAGCACTTTTATAAAATTACTTTTATGAAAGCACTTTTATAAAAGCATTTTTACAAAAGCACTTTTATGAAAGCACTTTAGTAAAAGGACTTACAAAAGTATTTTTACAAAAGCACTTTTATGGAAGTACTTTTACGAAAACACTTTTATGGAAGCACTTTTAAGGAAGTACTTTTACAAAAGCATTTTTAAGAAAGTACTTAAAACACTTTTGCGAAAATACTTTTACAAAACATCTATGTCAAGTGGTAAACATTGACTATTGGAGACCTAAGCTTGCATTTTGTGAATACCAGCATGATTTTTTTTTTTTTTTTTGAAGAATGAAAAGCAACGTAGGACATTTTTCAGGATGACAAAAATTCATTTTTAGGAAAAAAGTATTTGGTTCATAGCAATATTTTTTCATTCTACCTATTTTTACCAATTCTTTTTCATTTTAGAATTTCATATTGGGTAAGAATGAGAAAGAATGAGAATTGAACCAAACATGGCCTCATTCTCTTCCTCTTGTTCTTTTTCATCTTTGTTTTCTTTTTCTTCTTCGTTTTAGCWTTTGTTTTGGCATGCGATGAAGTAGTTGTTGTTGTTGTTGTTTTTTTTTTTTTTCTTTTTTTTTTTTTGAAATAAGGGTGTTGGCAGGTAGCTAACGGTTTGATTCATTCATTTAAATGCTAAAAAATATAATGGTAACAACCAAAAAGGAAAAAGGAAGAAGGCGCCATTGGCCAACTTTTATTTAAAATAAAGTAGTTATTATTTACGAGCTTATGTCAATAGGTTTATTGAATGCATTATCACATCTTTTTGGTCCATTCTTTTATAACTTAATTATTTTTAATCTTTAGGTTTTCCACAAATCCAATTCACTATCTTTCTCATTTCTATTTAATGCTATTCATATTATTCCTGATGTGAATGAATAAGATATATAAGAGTACTATTTTGCATATCTTATGGTATTTCCTAAAGACCTCAAGCCTCTCAATCAGATATCTAACTGTAATAGTAAGCTGAAGAGAATTATAGTCAGTCCAAAATAGATCATTAATTAGAAGTTTTTTTGAATAAAAAAGTTGAGTACGGGTATAGAGGAGTGAGCATTTGGTTTATTCGATTAAAAATCAAATCGAATAAACCGAATTTATAAAATATAAAACCGAATCGAAGCCATACTATTAAAAAACTGAAAAGACCAAAACCGAATTTTTCAGTTCGGCTTTCGGTTTTTCTCGGTTAAAACTGGGTTTTATTAATATTATACTAATACATAATATTATATATTATGTATATACTAAAGTTTGGTTAATTCAGTTTTTTCAGTTAACTGAATTTTAAATCCTGAAAACCGAAACTAAAATCAAAATTTTTTAAAACCGAATTAATCAAACCGAAAAACCAAAAACCAAAAACACTAAAATAAACAAACCGAAACCAAAAATTTCAGTTCGGTTTTTCGGTTTTAACCGAACAATGCTCACCCCATAAAGAGATATCATCCGCAGGTTCAAAATTGGTTTGGGAAAAATAGAGGGTTCAGCTTATTTATCAAGTCACTTAGACAAGTTAAACGATGAGTTAGAATCCTCCATATAGCTAGGGCAATCATGGACCAAGTTTTAGCATTGTGATGCACCTAATGAGCTTTATTAATATTATTATTATTATTATTATCTACTTTTTCAACTTGAAATTGAGCTAGTAATATTGCAAGAACTTCCAACTTAAAAACCTTCCATTTTAGCTCGAGAGTCGAGACTAAACAATTGATTAATACTTCACTAAGGGTCAGGATCCACCATTTGATGGTAGCCACTTGGAAGACTATGTGACTATGCGAGTGGAAACTCTATCTGTTTGGATGATTGCAACTATAGTAATTTATGTATGTATTATTTTTGGATAGTTGGAAGCTAATTTGTCAAACTTTAGAGAGACCCAATAAATCAGATGGCTAAAAGGTATCATGTTGATTTTTGGCCAAATGTTTTGCATTAGTTTGTTATTCTTTTTTGTCTCTAATATTTATATTAATATTTTTATCTGTTATTTGGYCCAAAATAAGAAAAATGAGGGAAATTATGCATCAAAGCATGAAAAAGATGGATCCACCTGTTCTTTGCCCCAAAATAAGGAAAAAAAAGATAACATCTTTATCTTTATTCTTTACTATATAGTGAAGATTCTTGCCATGGCTTTTGCTTCACGCCCAGACGACCATGGAAAAAAGTGAAGACATTATTTTTTCTCTCCATTTATTTTCTTCTCTTCCACTGTGCTCATCTCTTTCTCATCTTGTACAACTAGTCAGTATAATTAAGTCAATATAAGAGATTTAAATAGTAGCGACTTAATTAGCGATATGCTCTTTTGATTGATGCTACAGGTAAGGATGACTTTGACGTGAAGATGGTTTCTAATTGGTTGGAACTTGGAGGCTTGAGGGGAAATTTAAAGTTCACCAGAGGCGGAGAGAACGATATATTCCATAATTGTGAAATGTGAAAGTTCTGCAAATTAAACTAACATTTCTTCATTCTGCACCTATCTTCCAGCAAGCCAACTACGTCCATAGCTACTAATGCCTATGCCAATGGATATAGTAACATTGCATGTTTTAATTTCAGCTTGCTATATGGGATTATTAATTTAATTAGTATAGCAGAAGTAGTTCTCCCACCCTTATTCCATCCATTACTGGCTACTAGGCTCTCGGTCTAGTTTAATCTGTTCTCTCAGAAATATTGACATTTATTAACATTGCCATATATCATGGATCATTTTGTAGGACACAGACATTAAGATGTAAAGAGAGCTTGACATGCATTTACATAAGATATGGAACGGCCACCTCCTAATGCAGTAATGCCCCAATAATATCTTCTATTTATGGCCTTTTTTTTGTAGACAGCGCAGTGCACAAAAAGGTCTTCAAAGTTATCCTGAGGCAACTTCTTCAACAATCAATCTGGATTTCTCAAAGTTATCCTGGTTTCTCCACGAGTGTGGAGATGGGGTTGTCAGAAGAGGGCAAATATGGTGTAGTCTCAACGTTCTTGGTCTTTGAACAACCACCTTTGTTTGTTGTCGTAAAACACCATTTACAGCTTTTGAGTAGTTGATTGACTCGTGGTCTCTCAGTATTGTACCTTCGGATCCATAGGCCTTGGGGTCACTTAAAGTCTCCAGTGGGTGAGGAGAATTGAGGAAGGCCCTAAGAGCACTTGCTATCATCACTCGGGATCCACATAGAGTCTCGTTCAAGACATATAGAGCAGTCCCAGGAGGGAGCAAGGGGTGAGGAGGAGATGACTTCTCATCTGGTTGAAGAATGTACAATCGACCCATTGGCCCATATAACAGTTTCTGCATGTTCAGATATAGGAAAAAGAGTTATATTAAACCCATCAGAATTAATTAAACATCTTTTGATGATCCTTCTCATTGAAACCTAGCCACCCCCGTGATGCACAGAGGATAGATATAGATACAATAAAAACAATGTCATGTTGACTCCAACGGATGCTTAAGCAATGGCCAGCAAATATTGATAAATCACACCAGCCCCACCACTATAACCCAATAACCCAATGTTTAAAAAACCGACCGGGAGCTGAACTGCTTTTACCACCTGTTTCTGAGTTAACGGGTTGCTTGGACGGTTTTCGGATTGAATGATCCGACCGTTACGGTCAACGACAGTTAGAAAACACTACTATAACCACAATATCCTCAAACACCTTACAAATTAATATGTGCATGCGAAGTGTAAATGGTGGTGACCGGTGAGCATTGTGGATGTTGGTTAAAGATGTGGTGTATAAACCAAAAGAAAGACGAGTCGTTTAAGTTGATGAATTCATGCCTGATGGCCATAGCCAATCTTGGCATATCTCAACTAGTACTAGTAGCATCTTACTAAAACTCCAGGATCGTTGAGATAATTAAACAAGTGACCAAAAGGAAACTTACATTGTTATTGAGGCAAGGGTGAGATCGGAAGGCACCATTGAGGCGCTTGAGGACTTGCACGACGTGGTTGGGATAGTTGCAGGAGAAGGCTCTTGGAACGATATCCCTATGCATCATTACAGAACGAACGTGGCTCTCATCCAAATTCAGTTCTTCGAGGATACGATGTCCTCCGCAGAATATGAACGGTGATCCAAAGGTAACAACGGGTAGTAGACTGGGAGGCTTGATTACTCCCCTAGCCAACAGCATTAAGCTGACTAGAAGGGAAAGGCTCCCCCCAAGAGAATGTCCCGTGAATCGAAGTTTAGCTCCATCTCCATGTTTTTTCAAATGACTTAGAATCTCTGGTGTAAATTGTTCATAAATCCCCTTGGCAGCTTCATAGATACCTCTGTGGACCAACACCTCTGTTCCCTACAATATAGACAAGTACTGTTTGATAATTTTGTTTTCTCTTCAACTTTAACATCGGCTCTTCACCATAAATTATATTTTAATGCACAGACTGTATGCCTTTTTCATCCTATATATTATTGAATTTAGACACCAGAAGGATAAGCTAATTATACCTCGAATTTGGTAGGTTCAAAGAAGAGGTTTGCTTGCCAAGATGCCAATGAATCTGATCCCTGCCATGCACACCCATTCACGACCCACTAGGATGTCATTCCCTCTTGTAGATTTGAGTAACGAGTCTAACGACTCTAACCATGGTTTACAAGTGCGCAGATCTATACCTGAATGATGAAGCAACGAGTACAAGTGCTTGGATCATCGCAAACGAACCACTCGCATGGAGAAGAGTGAAGTGACCGAAGGTCCCTTGCTGCTTCTTGCTTTGCTGCCTCTTCGGCGGCTACAACAGCCGTCATTGTTGATGCTGCGACATAAGCTGCCATTTCGGACTTGTAAGCCCGAGAAGAGGAGCACCCTTCGTCCTCTCGTGGTCGTGGCTGGTCACCATGGTTATGTGATTCTGTCTTGACATCCAGATCCTCGTTGTTGGAACCACAGCCAAGGGATAACAGTCCCCTGGTGCGGGAGTGTACGTATGATGCCGCTGAAGAGGCAATCTGATAAGCTACAGAAGGACGGATTGGACGCTTCTGCTCAAAATCCAGTGCTTTCCTTGAACTGGCTTTAATAGAGGGAGCTAGAGGTACGCGAGTGGAGTCAGCATCAAACTTTGCCTTGACAGCAGCGGCTTCTTCTTTCTTCTCCAAGGAAGACGTTACGAAGTGTAGATCGTAGTATTTGCTCAAGTCTTCGGCCTAAGTATTCAAAATGAAATCAAATATGTTATAGTTACTTCTCCGCAAATCGCCTCTTATACTGAAGCACCATCTACTTAACTAAGATACAACTTACAAGGTTTCATGAATGAATGAATGAAGTTTACGAAACAAAACCATGAATTAATGTACACTTGGGCAAACTGGACACATGGATTTCTTTAGATGGAGAAGGAGCGTTGTACGGGATTTAGTTTTTTATCCTATCATTTGGGCAAACTGGACACAATTGCTTAATGCTTCTTAAGTCTTTAAGCTGTGAATGAGCTGCATCCAGCTTACGCTTACCCCTTTCAAGTCATGGGTTGAGCTAGTGGTCTAAGAAGTTCCATCTAATACTGTTCAGTGGTCAAACTTCGAACGAAACGGCGACTAATAATGTTGCAAACCTGGATTTTGGATCGTTTGGTTGGTAATCTAACTACGGACTCCATTTTAGAGAAGTCTACACGACCCAAAAATCATTCACGTGGCAACAGGTTGAAACCCAAACGTACCCCACTTGTTCAGATTTCCACATTCCACTTCCCGTTCTATGATCATATGATGTCATGTTTCAGACCAAAAGACAAGTCTATAGGAATCAGGAGTCTAGGACTTTAGGAGACGACATGGCCAGGGGGAGATGAATCGATGGTCACTCAAGACAAGAGGGTCATGAGTTCAGTACTTCACTTTGTAATTGGACAAACCCAAGGTGATACCTGACATGGTAGCAGAAGCAGGCCGGTCATTTAGAAGTTATAGAACGAGAAAGGCTGATTGATCATCACTTTCGCGGCGCCCAATCCTCTCCCTCTACTGGCCAGTGAAGAGATGATCCTCCACTGGCCCAATGATATCATGCCAAGTTTTTTTTTATCCACCGTTCAAGGGAGCTGGGAGCATTCCCTCCCTTTGAACGTTTTCTCCCTTTTTATCCACTGGCCCAATGAGGAGTTTAGGACGTTCTTTCCCTTTGAACGCCGCTCTTTTATCCACCGTTCAAGGGAGCATTCCCTCTTTTTTTTTCAAAGGGAGAATGACCAATCAGCCCAGATCAGAATTTTATAGCCCTATAGTACAGGGG
Source organism: Nelumbo nucifera (assembly GCF_000365185.1). The sequence continues at coordinate 3,966,260 of NW_010729101.1, read as the reverse complement.
AATGCATCAAGACCGTGAAGAGGGCTAGTAGTAGGGACTGGAATTCTGCATCGGATGTATCCGTACTTTTCCGTTTTTTTTTCCGTATTTAGTGATCTTTTTTTTCATTATTTTTTTTTCTTCAAAATTTAGCGAAAAAAGTGGGAGTACCTTGATCTCAGGAATCACATAGGCTATGTTGCACAGGAAAGCCAATTGCGAGAGGAGTTTCGTATCAGACAATGGAACTCGAACTAACAACCTTGAAAAGGATTCTTGATCGAAAATGGTTCCCTCTTCCTCATCTTCAGGGCCGTAATCAACCACACAACTACCTTTGCCTTCATCTCCATTTCCGGTTGCTTGTTCTTTCTGTTGTCGGCTCCTCCAATGACTTCGAAGCTCTAAAAGTCGCTCCACCCAATTCGCTCTCTTCTTATTCTTCTTCTTCTTCTTCTTCTTCTTCTTCTTCTTCTCCGATTCCTCTTCTCCTTCATGGGTGTCATCCGAGTAGTCGACCACCCTCATTTTTATGTCCATATCGGGATCAAAAGGAGGCGATCGGACCGAACCTGAGAGCTGGAAAGGGAAGATGCCAGTGGAACGGCTTTTCTTTAGTTTGGGTTCGAGCGAAGCAGCACGGATGCAGTTTAGCGAGTAACGGAGCTGAGGGTCGGACTTTGATCTTCGGAGACCAGATGGGTCGCACAGGTCTTTGCCGGAATGGGACCGCCGAAGACTGTTATGTTCTCTGGGCATGTCTTTTGTCGTGCTGGCGATCGGAGAGCCGGAAATGCTGACTGAATTGCACGCCATAGTTGGTCTCGGTTGGTTCGCTTTCGACTTTTGCTCCACTCTGACAGTACCTGAGAAACCGAGCTTGGACCTTTACCGAAGAAAGCTCTCTCTTTCTCTGGGAGTAATGGGCTGGTTGGTTATCGTTGAATGCCGGATCCATTGGACTTGGAGGAGTTCTCGGAACCAACACATCGGATGGTAAGTTGGTAACGGCAATTTTGAGGAAAGACAGGTTTTAAAAATTCCCCTCATGGTAGAAACTACGAAAATGCTGCCACTTGTAGTTGCGTATCATACGACAGTATTATAAACAAAATCAACAGTCTAGGCCTCTAGGGGCAGGTCTGGGGTAAGAGATTTGAGGACGAGTCCAAATCTGAATCTTCTCTGGCTGATGGTTGTTGAAGTGAACCCCCTTATGTCGTGAGTTGTGATTGGTTAAAGAGTCACTGGGCCAATTAGATGAATTCACATGGAATTTATTAGATACAGAATTTGGGTCTATACGTCCTCCTCGATCTCAAATTGATAAAGTCAAAATTCATGTAGCAGTTTTCAAGGGGAATGAGTAAATAATGTGAGAGGGACTGTGGCTGTGGGGCATCTGAGCAATTTTCGCAGGAGGCTCGTAATAATCAGTTTTCGTCTGTACCTGGATGCCAGCAACGTTAATTAACTGAGTCGATCTCGATGAACGCCTTGATTGTTCCGAACGACATCTTTCCACTTGTAGACTAGTTAACTCAGGATTTCGGATTTCCCGTTGTTCAAAGTTTAAACTGGAAGTGCTGAACGTCCACTCTGCCATGGTAGAGTTTCAAAGATATTAACAATAATATATTTAATTATAAGACAAATAAAATAAATATTCATAGTTCATGCTTCGTATACAACTCTACCGCTTGTATATATGGAAAAGATTTGACAATTTTTTAACGGAATATATCATGATAATATTCTGAAAACGAAACATTTTTGAGGTGAAACAAAATGTGAAAGACAACGATCGAGGAAGAACAATGCGAAGCGCAAGGCTGGGCCAGCCAATATAGATTCGCAAATGAATGCAGAATTGATAGAACAAACCACATAATAAATCGTAGAACAGAAGAAAATTCGCGTTCGAATTTGAGMCAACTCATATGACCGAAATAATCAATCAATGAGCAAAGTGAATTAGTGATGCCTGGGAGCTTTTCTATCTTCGATTCACCATCATCATCCAACTTTACTTGGAAGAAGGTCGAAGCCGGAATTAAGAGAAGAGATAGAAGAAGAAAGAAGAAAACGACTGAGGAGATACACACCTTTTAATTTACACATGCTTCAAGAATGGTTTGATCCGTTTCTTCGGATCTCCGGACCGGAGCAGAAGTCATTTCGTGGATGAAACCACTGTAGAACATATAGCTATAGGAGTGAACGAACAACACGGATCTGCGTGTTACAGGTTCAACTTCAAAGCATCGGAGTGAGATCCGGCGGAGGTATAATAAGACAAGACAAGGAGAGCCGAACTCCTTGCCTTTGACTGCATCTCAATTCCTATTAACTTATTTTAAATATTAATTTATAATAAATAAATAGAAAGTGTTGGTGCAACAAATCTCTGGCTAACTGTCCGAATCTCGGAAACGCGCGATGGTTTTGTCGTTGTAATGGACTTTTAACGGTGAAGTGAATTTGAATCCCATACTAGTTAGAATCTAATCACGTGGACGTTTCTCCAGCGGGTTGCCACTTGCCACGATTATAGTTTCTATCGGACTAAAAACACCTGCCCTCTTTATCTAATGACATCAAACTTCAGTACAAACTACAAAGCGAAGCGATGACTTTATTTTAGGCCGCTTAAAAACAAGTACTTATTGGAATAACTCAACTTTTTTCAAGTGTTTATTTTAAAAAATAATCACTTATTTTATATTAGCGTTTAGTGGTCTTTTTCTTCAATAATCGTTTAAATAAGTAATTGTGATTCTTGTCTTTTATTTTATTTTTTTTTCAAAATTTTAAAATATTTAATCCAAAGTGAATGAAAGTGCTTTTATAAAAGCATTTTTTACAAAGTATTTTCGTAAAATATTTTTATAAAAGCATTTTCATAAAAGTGCTTTTATAAAAGCATTTCTATAAAAGTGCTTTCATAAAAATGCTTTTGTAAAAATAATTTACTTTTACAAAAGTACTTTTCATAAAATTACTTTTATAAAAATGACTTTATAAAAAAGATATAATTGGTATTATGAAAATTCAACAGGAACGATTATGAGTGAAAAAATTGAATAAGTGATTATTGTATAAATACTTAAAAATAACTAGAAATTTGAACTTAAAAAATAAATTCTCAATTTTAAACTAAATACTTATTTCAGATTTATTTTTTAAACACCAATAAATGCTTGTGGTCCCAGCTCAAATAAATACTCCCAAACATAGTCTTCAGAGAAAAGAACAAAAGTGGGGAAAAGGATAATTTGATACAAGATTAGAGAAAGTGATGGAAGTGAAGGATAGGTACATATGAACATTATTATTGTTCATAGATAGCAGTGCAAAGGTGGAAAGGTACTTTTTCTTTGCTTTTTGCAGAGGCAGCCATGAGGCCCATGACTCAACTGAAATATGGAGGGGCATAATAAAAAGTAAAGAGTAAAAAGATTAAGGAGCAGAGAATAATACAGATTACAGAAGGTGAGAGCCAAATGTTGGGTTGCATGAAGAAGGCATGGGCTATGAACTCCACATAGCCTCCTGGTTTGCTGTTGGTGTCTAACTACTCAACAGGCTCGCTCATCTTTCCGCCCAATCTCATCATCATGTAAAGAGAGAGGGTGAGCGGAAGCTGCCAATTCCATGTGGAAGTTGTGAATTTGTCTTGTTCTTTATTTCTTTTCAGTTTGGGTTCGGAATTAGATTAGTCCAAGCTGTGCAGTGCAAGTGCAACCTCTTCGCTTTGGACTTGTTTTAATTATGTGATCTGCCTCGACCGCAGTGCTATTTGAGATATGTGGTGTGAGATTGTATTGGTACAGGATTGAAAGTCTGTTGGCAGATGATCCAGGTTTGAAGTAACATGAGTTTGGATTTACTCTTCACACAGAGTATCTCACACCGACCTCACAGGTATACACAGTGGGATGTGCCTGTGAGGGTGGTGTGAGGTGGACCGTGTGAGGAGCATGTCCCAATTCAAGATAATTTGTTTTGTTTTATTAGAACCGCGTCATAGTTTCACAGATTTAATTAAGATTATCATAGAGATTTTCATTTTAACAAAGCACCTTCTATGTTTTTGCAACCTATTTATTTAATCAATTTTTTCACTGAGAATATGATCATCTAAACTGGATGGAAAATGTTCAAAGGGCACATAGGTTCATGATTGTTTAATGCAAAATTATAGTTAACTTTTTTTTTATACAGAAAATAAAATTGACTAAATAGAGCCAAAAAGAGTGGTTATTTGTATTTTATTAAAGGGAAAAATAATATTTTTATTTTTATTTTCTTTTGATTAAATTTATTCAAATAAATATTAATGTTAAAATTATCATTTTCCACTATCACTTAAATGAAAGATTTTAGTATTTTAAAACAATTTATGGAGTAGGTTTTAGTAAATTCATAAAACTATAAGGGTGTTTAGTAAATGACATTCACAAGTCAACAGTTTTAGGTTATTTTGGGACTAATGCCATTTTTTGGAAAATGATGATACATCATTACTATATCGGTATTTCATGGTTTGAATTAAAGCACGTTCTTTGGGACTAATCCATACAAACAGTTTGCCGTCATCGGTAAGTCCAAATTTCTGCTACATTTATAGATATTTTCCGGTTTTCTCAATTGAAATGAATGTTTTAAAAAATGACCTTGAATCCGAACTATTCAGGCCATCTGTTTTGGGTTAATGGTTCAACCGTCCGATTTGAACGGATAATCTTTTTTAATAAAAAAATTAAAATAAAAAGGTTAAAAACTATTGAATGGGCTTGGGGTAAAATGGAACCAATTGTCTGAACAATTACTAGACTGAATGGTCCGACTGTCCAGATCAATGGCAGTTCGAAAATCATGATTGAAATCATAACAACAACTATAATTTTGTGTTGGAGACAAGGCCAATCAGAATTCCTGCCATTTACATTCGTTTATGCATCAGCATCACTTCCCTCGTTTGCCCAGGTTGGGCTGGCTGTAGAAGATCATGATTGACCCTAGGTTTGGCTAAAGGCCCAATGCAACAGTCGGCTGGTCCTGGCCTTGCGCAACTGAAGTGGGTTGATCCAATACAAGTTGGTCTTGCTTTGGGTTTGCTCCTATTTGGTGGCTGCTAAACACGGGCTTTGCCACCTACCTGCGGCTTAGTTGTTTGAGTACCAGGAGCGACGTATAAGAGGAGCTGAACCCTTCAATTTTATCTTCATCAATTTTTAGCTGCCATTTCCCAGTAGTTTTTTTAGCGTATGGTGGCACAAATTCCATTCCTCTCATTTTGAATCATAGATAAAACGAAGACCCCGTTTATTTTTGGGAAGTTATTTATTTGGAAAATTCATTTATTCAGGTAAATATTTTTTTTATTTATCAGATAAATAAGATAATGAGTATTTTAGACATAAAAACACATTATTAAAAGGGATAATTTTATATCATTCAAGTGTTGACAATTTTTCTTTCAGGTGGAAAAGTTATTTTCCTACCTCTGAGATGGCTATCACTTACCATTTACCCAAGAAAAATAAATTTCCCATAGACTCTACATAAATCTGAAAAAAATATGAATATTTTGGTCAATTAAAAAATCCCATTGATCAATTTTCTCCCTTCTCAAAACAGGTTCTTAGTAGCTCTTGAACAAACTGGCATTTATATATCTACGTATAAGACTGGAACAATGGTTTGGTATGATGGAGCGCAATCCGGTCGGTCCTATCTGTCAACGATCTTGCCTCTGACTGGAGCAAAAGGTGCCTGAAACAGGGAAGAAAGCGAGTAGTCTCCGGGGAGGAACCCGGTGAGAGTGCTCCGAAGCTCAAGTTAGTATTCTCTCGAAGGCAAGATAAGAAACCAGATGGCGTAAAGTTATCACGTACCTTCCTTCTTGAGGGGAAGAGGGCATTTTATAACCACTTCGCGCACTCACTCCCAAGCTCCTGCCAAGTCGGGTATCATTACCTCTGCACTTCTGCCAGTTCGGGTGTCATC
>NW_010729101.1:3871037-3945944 GCF_000365185.1 Nelumbo nucifera | reverse complement strand
CCCCCACTCCCGAGCTGAGAGTAACTCAGCGAAGGGAGTAGATTTCTTTTGGCCCGTAAGTCGACGAGCTAGTAAGTGTTGATCCAATTCCTTAGGCTTTGGGAGCTGCCTGTATGTGGCGAGCTGCTAGTAAGGCGAGGGGGTCTCCACCAGTTCAGTAGTGTAGCCCTTAGGCTTTGGGGCAACTTATAGTTCACTTTTGCTGATTTGCTCCTGCTGAGGAAGCGACGGGATATTTAGCAATAGTGTGGCCCGTGGGCTTTGGGATTGACTCGTAGTGTACTCTTCTTTGACTTTTGCTCGTACCGGAGAGGCGACCGGGCCTTAAGTAGTAATGTGGCCCGTAGGCTTTGGGAGTGACTCGTAGTCTACTATTTTTTTGACTTTTCCATGCCGGAGAGGCGACCGGGTCTTAAGCAGTAATGTGGCCCGTAGGCTTTGGGAGTGACTCGTAGTCTACTCTTTTTTGACTTTGCCCGTGGTGAAGAGGCGACCGGGTCTTAAGTAGTAATGCGACCTTTAGGCTTTGGAAGTGACTCGTAGTCTACTCTTTTTTTGACTTTCCTGTGCCAGAGAGGCGACTGGGTCTTAAGCAGTAATGTGGCCTGTAGAATTTGGGAGTGACCCGTAGTCTACTCTTTTTTGACTTTGCCCGTGTCGGAGAGGCGACCGGGTCTTAAGCAGTAATGTGGCCCGTAGGCTTTGGGAGTGACTCGTAGTCTACTCTTTTTTGACTTTCCCGTGCCGGAGAGGCGACCGGGTCTTAAGCAGTAATGTGGCCCGTAGGCTTTTGGGAGTGACTCGTAGTCTACTCTTTTTTGACTTTCCCGTGCCGGAGAGGCGACCGGGTCTTAAGCAGTAATGTGGTCCGTAGGCTTTGGCAGTGACTCGCAGTCTACTTTTTTTTGGAAGTATAAAAATATGATTATAGACAAATTTGGTAATTTTAGCATTGGAAGTATAAAAATATGATTATAGACAAATTTGGTAATTTTAGATACACATTGAACMACATTTGCAACATAATCCATTTCCCCAATTTTCTTTAACATCAAGTTTAGACAATGCGCTGCACAAGGTGACCGATATATCCATGAAAATTTTGCTTCCAACAATCTTCCTGCAGCTACATAATTTGCAGCATTGTTAGTGACCACTTGAACAACATTTTCTGATTTTACCCAATCAATAACATCCTTAAACAAAAAAATAAATTCTTTGCACTCTTGACTATTTCAGAAGCATCTACAGACTTCACAAATGCAGTTCCTATGGGACAATACAATAAAAAATTAATCAATGTTCGGCTACGTGTATTTGTCCAACCATCAGCCATTATAGTGTAACTATATGCAGCCCAGTCCTTACGGAGTTTATCAATTGACATTTGAACCTCCTGAACTAAATCCTTCAACAAATTTGTCATACAGTTATGATATAAAGGAGCTTTATACCCTAAGCCTATAGTAGAAAGTGCATCCAACATAGGTTGAAAATATCTTAAATGCAAAGTGATGAAGGGTGATTTGGCACGACTTAGTAAGTAAAGGTCACGCGGACGCGATCTTGCTAAAGGATGACAACTCAACAAAAGGAACCTAGTCAGTAGAATTTAGAGCACGGATGTTCGGTCACCTCGGCACAAAGCCATCTCAGCATAAAGTCACCTTGGTACCTATTCCAGTTCAGAGACCAAGAACCAAAGTAACACATAACCAACTCCAAAAGCTTCACAACAGACTCCAAACTTTGCGGGATCACACTGCGTAATGACTAGCATTATCCTCTCCTCGCTCAGATCGGGCGGAGGTGATTGACTTCATTCACTGACGCGCTACTCCCCGACTAAAGCAGAAACAAATCTTATCCACTTAGGTCGAAGACCTTGGAACCGTTTTCGTGAGGTCCACGATAGGTTAGCTATATAAGGGCATCAACCCCTCCGGGTCCCAAGTACGCACAACTATTGGCTTACTAGTATACTTATCACTCAACTTTCAGCTCACAATACTAACTTAAGCATCAGAGCGACCTTGCCGGGTTAGCCACCACGAGTTCTCTGAACTTCACTCTTTTGTAGACCGAACCAGCTCGCCACACAGCCAAGCTCCAGATCATCCTCCATGTAGGAGCATCCAGATCGTGCTCCATCATTTGGTGTTGTTTGTGGGAATTCGATCGAAAGGACATTCCAACCTCTATCTTACTCTCAATGGACTCCTCCAGCAACACCGGGAAAGGTATTGACATGAATGTCCCCGGGGGGCAAGATCAGCAATAAACTCTTCCTCAAGGTCGCATAGTGTATATCTGAGAGTTTACCATCCCCCTCATAGTTTCGGGGGTCCCATCATTGTTTGTATCACAGACCATCCCACAAGTGAGCATCCCGCTCCCCCAGGTGGGCACCACCTTCTCAGAGCCCTCCGTGACTCTCCCTGGGGTCGGGCACTCCCAGTTCAATGACCTGGTTCAGTGCGTCCGAATGACTCTCCCTGGGGTCGGGCACTCCCAGTTCCTCTACCAGCAGTATTAGCAATAGTTTCCACCATTGCAGCCGAGTCAACAACCGGTTCCGCCTCGACACGCCACTCAACATCAGGGGTAGAATAGAAGCCTGCACAGATCCACTCAGGATGTCTGCCGATCCCCCATCGGTGTGAGGGGACATCGTAGGTACCAGTACCTCCCAAGAGCCAGACTTTACCACGGGGCAGGACGAATGGACAGCGCACTCCCTTGATCTCTCAGGGGAGAATTCGAGAGACAAGCCTGAAGTCAGCCAGCCCGACAAAAGCAACCAACCGCAGCATTCGCGACCTGAGAACAACAAGTCACAGAGAGAAGATCATCAGGTCAGAACCCAAAGCGCAGACTCGAGGCAAGCCCCTTTTGCGCCTCACCATGACCAGCGCAGGCTTCAAACCTAGGAGGAGTCAGCGAGAAGGAACCTCGATGCACCTCGCGATAGTGTTTGGGAGCGTGAGAGAGCTAGGGTCGAGGTACCAAACCAGATTGAGGCTAGCAGCACCAATGTCGAACTTGGAAAGAAGCAATAGCGGCGGCATCGCAAGACTCGCTGCTCTTCGGCCAGAAATAGTCCACTAGCAAAGCCTAGCCAATCAGTGGAACATATCAAAGAAAGAGATGAGGTAAGCTCGATGGCAACGAAAACTATGCCTGCTCTGCTGAGCTGGTCATCCCCCTATCACCCGAGCTCCTAGCGGCCCCGATGCCAAAGGATTTCAAGGTCCCTATGCTAGACAAGTATGATGGGTCGTTCGACCCTAATGACCACGGGGAAGCCTTCCAATCTCAGATGCACCTCGCCGGGGTTGACAAAGCCTACATGTGTGTGGCCTTCTCCCCCACATTCAGAGGGGTAGTTCCGACCTGGTATAGGAACCTCACACTGGGCTCCAACAAGTGCTGGGCTTAGTTTGCTGACCTATTCACGACGCACTTCATCACCAGTAAGAAGTGCCCGAAGTCAAAGGAGAGCCTTCTGAATGTGGTACAGAAGGAAGGAGAGTCTATCAGAAGCTACATCAACCGCTTCAATGAGACGTGCCTGCAGATACTGAACCTCGATCCAGCGGTGCGCCTCACTGCAACGAAGAAGGGGATTACCCACAGAGAGTTCAAGTGGCATGTGGTATCAAACAAATCGAAGAACATCACTAAGTTCCTCAAGCTGGTTGATCAGTTCATCAGCACTGAAGAGGAAATCAATCAGAAGATTGACAATCTGCTGGGTGAAAAGAGGAAGAGAGAAGATGAATGAACAAGCAATAGCAAGCAAAAAAGAAAGAAAAGTAAGTCCCCGAGCAAAAAAAGAAGCAAATCTCCATGTTTGAGAAGTAAGTCCCCCTCGCGTGGCTACAAGTCAGGTCGGCGTTCCAGGACCCCTCCAGTAGAGCGAACTAACTACACCCCCCTTAACGTGAAGAGAGGAGGGATCCTAATGGCTATCAAGGACTCTTCCATCGTCAGATGGCCACCCAGGCTAAGGGGAGACCCGGCCACAAGAAACCCAAACGCCTACTGCTACTTCCACCGGGATCACGGTTACAACACGGAGAACTGCAGGAATCTCTGCAACGAGATCGAGGAACTCATCCTCCACAGGTACCTGAAGAATTACATCCTACGGGAAGAGAGAACGCCGGGAGACCGGTAGGGAGATCGTCAGGGAGACCAGAGAAGGAACGCCCCCGAGACTAGTAGGTAGAATGAGCAGCCACCTCGACACTTACCAAAGGAGTGACCCACCCGCAGTGTAATCAATATGATCACAGAGGATAGTAGGTAGAATGAGCAGCCACATCAGCAGTAGTGAGGACATCGGTCCGGGAATTGGAGAACGAAGGTGAAAACCCGCCAAAGCAACCTCGGCTCGAAGAACCTATCTCTACTTCACCGAGGATGATGCGCACGGGATTTAGTATCCACATGATGATGCCTTAGTCGTGAAACTCAGAATCAATGACATCGAAGTGAAGTGAATTCTAGTGGACTCGGGCAGTTCCGCGGATATCCTCTTCAAGGAGACATTCGATAAACTGCAGTTACAACGGAGCGACCTGAAGCCAGCAGACGCACCCTTTGTAGGGTTTAGAGAAGAAGGTTGTGAAACTCAGATCCCTCGGCTAGGTCACAGTACCAGTAGAGACATACACATGGCCAAACGTCGTGCAATTCGAGCACACTTTTCTGGTGGTCGCAACTCCATCCCCTTACAATGCGATCATAGGTCGGCCTATCACACACGTTCTACGTGCTATAGTGTCCACCTATTACTTAGCGATGAAGTTCCCAATTGATTATGGTGTGGGGGTCATGCAAGGTGACCGGCTTGAATCCCGTAAGAGCTACATGGCCACCCTGAAAGGAAAGGCAAAGCTGGCGGAGGACATCAAGCTCGAACAACCAGCGGAGCATGTAGAGGAGCGAGCTGCCCTGATAGATGAAATGATTCACATACTGGTTTTCGAGACCGAGCTGACCAAAACTCTTCAAATTGGCACCTTGATCTGCGAACCACTCCGAACTCAACTTATATGTTTCTTACTCAAAAATCTAGACATTTTTGCTTGATCCGCGGCAGAGATGCCCGGAATCGACCCTAAAATAATAACTCACAAACTTAATGTGGACCCTCTAGTCAGGCTAGTAAGACAAACAAAACGCAACCTCACCTCGGAGCGGTGGAGGGTAGTCGATGAGGAGGTTGGGAAGCTCTTCGTCGCAGACTTCATCAGGGAGGTCCATTACGTGAGCAAGGTCGCCAAGCCGGTATTGGAGAAGAAGGCCAACGACAAGTGGCGCATCTGCGTCGACTACACCGACCTAAACAGAGCCTGCCCAAAAGATTGCTTCCCACTGTCCAGAATTGACCGCCTAGTAGACGCGACCTCGGGGCACGAGTTGCTACGTTTTCTGGATGCCTACTCCGGCTACAACCAGATTATGATGGACCCTGCTGACCAGGACAAGACTGCATTTATAACCAAACTCGGGCTGTACTGTTATAAAGTTATGCCCTTTGGTTTGAAAAACGCCGGATCAACGTTCCAACAACTTGTAAATAAAGTTTTTGAGCCATTGATAGGCAAATAAGTGGAATGTTATGTGGATGACATGGTCGTGAAGACCCAATTCTCGAATTCTTTATTGAATGATTTAAATGATGTTTTTCAAATTTTAAGGAAGTATAATATGAAATTAAACCTGAACAAGTGTGTCTTCGGGCTCACGTCGGTAAATTCTTAGGTTATATAGTGAACCGACGTGGCATCAAAGCCAACCCGGAAAAAATTAAAGCTATTTTAGATATGAGACCACCTAGAAAAATAGAGGAAGTCCAAAGGCTGACCAAACGGGTAGCCGTACTAGGCCAGTTCATGTCTAAGTCAGCAGGTTGATGCCTACCTTTTTTCAAAGCAATAAAAAAGAATAAGGATTTCGAATGGACCGAGGAGTGCTAGCTCGCGTTTGGCAAGTTAAAAAGGTACCTAAGTATTGCACCGGTTCCGACCCGACCTGAAGAAGGAGAAGAGTTAAAGTTGTATCTCACCATGAGTGACGAGGTGGTTAGTTAGGTACTAATCAGAGAAGTAGACCAGGTCCAACGACCTGTTTACTATGTTAGTAAAGTTTTACAGGACGTCGGAACCAGGTACCCCGAGATCGAGAAGCTAGCGTACGCGCTGGTCATAACAACCCAGAAACTATGCCCGTACTTCCAAGCCCACACTATCGTCGTCCTCACCAATAAGCCTCTGAGTCAGATTTTGCTCAAGCCCGAGGTGTCTGGGAGATTGACGAAATGGTCCATCGAACTAAGCAAATACGACATCTGATTTGAGCCCTACCTAGTGATTAAAGCCCGAGTCTTGGCGGATTTCATCGCAGAATGCACGTTCAACACACCAACCCCGGAACTGACTGAGCCCGCTAATACGTCGGAGGCATCGGCCTGTGCGACACAGGTCTCCATCAGGGTTGGACTAGCATGGAACGAGGAGCCCTGGATCCTCCACATAGATGGTTCGTTGAATCTGCGAGGAAGTGGTGCTGGACTGATGTTGTACGGGCCTAGCGAGGTGTTGCTAGAGTACGCTCTTCGGTTCGTATTTGAAGTGTCGAACAATGAGGTGGAGTACGAGGCACTAATCGCTGGGCTCAACCTAGTGAAAAGGATGGGAAACAAACACCTAATTGTATGCAGCGATTCACAGTTGGTGGTCAACGAGGTTAACGGTGATTACGAGGCTCACGACCAGATCATGGCAGCATACCTAGCCAAAGTTAGAGAAATTCTTCCGAAGTTCCACTCTTGCTTCATTAGGCAGATACCGAGGTCCGAGAATGCTGAGGCCGATGCACGGTCTTGATTGGCCAGTACCAACGAGAACACAAAGCGGACAGTATATATCCCAAACCTGCCTCGCCCTAGCATTCTCGGGGGGGGGGGCAGAAGAGGTCGCTCCCGTATTGATAGCAGAACTGAGTTTGATAGACCCGCTCATCGACTATCTACTTCACGGGACCCTATTGGCAGAATGCAATGCAAGTCGGAGGGTAGAACAACAGTCAACCCGAAATGTTCTAATCGATGGCGGTTGTATAGGATATCCTTCACGCTCCCCTACCTACGTTTCTTGCGACCTTTAGAAGCGGATCAAGTACTATGTGACATTCAGGAGGGACTCTGCGGAGGACACCTGGGGGGCAGGGCGCTTGCCCAGAAGGCACTGATGCAAGGATATTACTGGCCTATCATGAAAGCAGACGCCCTCGAGCTCGTCAAGAAGTGTGACAATTTCCAAAGGCATGCCAACATGCCCCGGCTACCTGCTGCCGATCTAAAATACCTCACCAACCCATGGCCTTTTGCTCAATGGGGGATAGACATACTCGGACCTTTCCCCTTGGCAATCGGGTAGAAAAGGTTCCTGGTCGTGGTAGTAGATTACTTCACGAAGTGGGTGGAGGCCGAGCCCTTGGTAACCATCACAGCTCTTAACATACAGAACTTCTTCTGGAAAAACATAGTGCGCCGCTTTAGACTACCTCGGGTGTTGATATCCGATAACGGGAAGCAGTTCGAAGACATCAAGTTCTAGAACTGGTGTGTAGAGATGGGAATCCAGCAAAATTTCACCTCGGTGGCACACCCGCAAGCGAACGGACAAGCTGAAGTAACGAATAGGGTGATTCTCTGTGGACTGGGTAGATGAGTTGCCCAGTGTCCTTTGGGCCTACCGGACTACCATCAAGACCACGACTAGCGAGACATCCTTCAACCTCACATATGGTACGGGAGCTATGATTCTAACAGAGATTGAAGTACCGACGTTGCGGCTCAAAACCTATGATGACGAGCTCAAAACAAACTTGGACCTCGTCGAGGAGGTACGCGATCTAGCCTACATTTGGACAGCGGCTTACCAGTAGAGAGTAGCTCGGTACTATAGCAACTATTCAGAGTTGGCGACCTGGTTCTTCATAAGGTAATGGTACTTGAGCCCGATGTGGGTAAGCTCGGTCCGAATTGGGAAGGTCCTTACCGGGTCAGACGAGTGTTCGGAGAAGGAACCTACGAGCTCAAGACCATGGAAGGGAAGTAGGTACCTCGAGCTTGAAATATCGAAAACTTAAAGAGATACTACCTGTAAACCTCAATACATGCAAGAAACGACTAAGTCCATAAGACAACCGAGCTGATCCTATGAACGACGAACTAGAAAGAGGACCTTAAGTCAGTCCTAGAAGCATAAGGGCTATGATGCCAAGCTGACAAAAGACCTCGGCACGATTTACAACCCAATCGCCTCTCCGGCATGGCAAAAAAGTCCTACTCGCCGAGCTGACATCACACTGTTTTAACCTTTCTCGTTAAGTTGGAAACAGATAACATCAATATTTCACAATTGTTGGTGTTAAAAAGAGTTGAAAAGACATTCATCGATGTGAAGTTACGAAGTTGTAATCGTAATTTCTAAACAAAAGAGAGGATTCACTTTAAGGTTGGTCCGCCCTATGGCTCGACTGGTTCGGGCTGACCATGTAATTATTTGTATATCCATCTCTACACCAAAATCTCTTCCCAAAATTCATTTTGGGTTGCAAATGTATATAAATTACATGGAGGCATCTTTTAACTTATGCGTCCTTTATATGTCACGGGTAGATTTAAATTCATCTAAACCTCATGTTGGGGGGAAATTCTTCAACTGTTTAGAGGAAAAATAGTGAACCTGTAGGATACTTCCTTTAGGCTATGTTTGATTTGAAGGAAAAGGTAGGGAAACGAAAGGAAAGAATACATGTACAAACCTTATATAGGTTTTCTTGTTTTTCTTTAACTTTCCCTATTTTTTCCTTCAAATCAAACAGTCTTATGGATTCATCAATTCAAGTTTGCATTTAGTTATCACTTTCGAATCATCATTGATGCAGGTGGTCGAACTGTTCATCTCAGAAATTGATCACCTAAAAACTATCAGGCCCCATTTGGTTTGCAGAAATAGAGGTATAGAATCAGAATCAAAATGGGTTATTCCAATTCCAACTGTTTGGTTGGGTGGAATTCCCATTCCTGCTGGAATGGCATTCCCTGTTCCTCCATTGGGAATAAAATCTCATTCCAGCTTATTTAAATTCTCATTCTCATACCTGTCTGAAACCAAAGACTATGGAAATAAAGCATTCTGGTTCCAATTCCAGTTACGAACCAAATGAACCCTCAATTCGATCAGCAAATTGCTTGCCTAGACAGTTGAACCTCTAAAATGTTCGACCCAAACAACAATTTTTGGATTAATTTTATATTTTATTTATTTTTTTGTTTTCTTAATATTTAATATTATGCAGGCTGACCCAGAAACCATTGGCCAAAATAATTCTGTTTTTGGATCGATTTTTAAAACCTTACTTTCAATTGCGGCTTTGTGTGTGGGCCACAGCTAGATGCCCGGCCCAGGTAGACAATATTGGGCTGGGTGTAGGCTCAAAACCTTACTACCTTGGACAAAGTTTTGGCCCCATTTTGTGCAGACCCAAAATACATAGGGTAGAATGCTCCTGGTTTTACATCAATCTAGTCCATTCTTTACCCGATGATTACATCAACCTGGTTTTACATCTGTGGAATGTTCTTTTCTTTTTTATTTTTTGTGTAACCACTCATGTGAGTGTTGTAAAACTTTATGTAATCATCATCAAGAAGAAGATTGCCTTCAGACAAAAAGAATTGTTGATTTTATTTTGCTGCCATTTCACGCGGATTTGACTATAGTTTGCATCCCTTAACATTGTGGGACCTACAGCCCCATAAAAGAGAATTCTGGAAGTCAGCTACAGGTATAAGGCAAAATAGAGAGAGGCACACCTTAATGATGCGTTTGGTTTGAAAGAAAAAGGTAGGAAAAATTCTATACCTTTTCCTTTTTTCTTTCAAACCAAACACAGCCTAAGGGTAAGCACAAAAGAGCATCCCATAGAATGTCTAAAGTTTAAACTCCATTTCTATCTTTTGAGCAATTATATTGAATATGCTATAAGGCTCTAAGAATTTCTTCCAAACAAGTGGTATCTAGTGATCATGATAGCACATTGCAATCATCTGCTTAGGTTGAGTTGGGTTTGGCAAATAATTGGGTTAGGGTTGAGGCCTCATGCAACTTGACACAACCCAATGTTTATATAATCATATTTCGTATATAACAGTTGGAAAGAGAAATGCTGGGGAGTATATAGACATTAAGTGTCTTTTTGGTATCGATGTCGTTGCTCCGGAAAATGGTGATATATCAGCGCCATGTCAGAAAAAAATGGTGCTTCAGGAAATGTCTGTTTGTTTGGAACCGTTTTTTTTTATAAAAAATCTTGTTCTAAGTCACACCTTAGAAATTGGGAAGGCGTGGCTTGGAGCAATGCCGAATTTGGCATTTCCTGGAGCTGCAGCTCGTTGCTGCCAACAGGGACATGAGATGGCAGCGATAGGGACATGACGTGGCACTGGATAATAGGTACCAGTGCTGAAAAAGTTTTCTGGAGCATTGGTACCAAACAGAAAACATTACTGTTGCTCCAGGAAATGTCCTACCTGGCAGCAACATTTTCAACAAAAAAAAAAAAAAACATCATTTTCCAGAAAAACAATGCTTCCAACCCACACATCAGCAGCACCGTTTTGCAGCATCGATGCCAATCTTCAAGGTAAGTGATCCTTATCATGGAAGAGTAAGACCGAAGAATTAGGAACTATGATGAATAGATTGGACTGAGGTCATGTAGTCATGCTAATCCTTGTTAGAGGAACATTTTCCCAAGGTTTATTGTTGATGTTACTTGAGTTGAGGTAGACGAGCAACATATGAAATGTCTTGTTGAGCTGGATGAGCTGAGGTGGATTCAACTACTTGCAAAAGCAGAAATTAGAGGCCCTGAGGTGATTCCCCTAGGAGAAGAGACTGAGTTCGGCTTCAGTTAGGGCAAGGTCTTTTCGGACAGCTTTTTCTGTCTTGCATTGAGAATATCTCCGTATTTGTATGTTTTATTTCATGGGGAGATATTCTCAATGCAAGGTTGAAGAAGGCTGTTAGAACAGTATGAGCACAGATTTTCCCTGATAAAAGACTTTGATGCTCAAGTCATTAAAGAGATTAATGAGGCCAGCTAGGCCTGAGTTAGTGAAGACAAGCTGGTGGCAGCCAAGTAGAGCTAGAGAGCTGAAGTGCTTAAAAGAGGTAGATAGCAGGAGAGCTAGAATGCCGGAAAGAGTTGAAGAAGAAAATACCTTAGTGGTGTGCTCTGATGTCATATTCGACTGAGATTCTAGGAATTGGTATCGTGCTCCTTGCATGAAGGAGATTGGAGTAAGCCTAGTGTTCGCCACGTGTCCTTTTTGGGATCCGTGATGTGCACTGCAGTTATCCTCTGTGGCGAATGATAGCGCACCACGTTGCCATTCTCCACATCAGCTAAGCTAAGCAGCTTGATAGATGTTTCAAGGTATAGAATAATGAGTTTTCTGTGAACATAGACAACTGGAAGAGACGGTCAAATAGCCAAAGTTTGTAAGAGAATTGCAAGAGAATTGCAATAAATCTTGACTTGGCAGATGATTGCTTTTTGTTCTCAAAGGTAGATCTAAACAATTACTGAGTGTAGGGGGTGTTCGTCAGTTGGACTAAACTTTGAAGAATGATGGATAATGGATTTGGCGAGGTAGGGGGTGAAGAAAGTGAAAAGTCCCTTGCTAAGGCTAAAAGGTAGGTAAAGGAAAGAAAAGGTAAGAGTCATCTAAACCAGACACAGCATAAGGGTGTAAGGGTCGTTTACATAGGATGCGTATCATTGTGCGGGCCAATCTTCCAGAAATCTCCCGCCTCATTAGGCTGTTTTTCAGCTCAGCACTGCTTGGAGGAAGGTAGGATTAGTCTGGATCTCCCCTCAACAAAAACTGTATCAATACTCTTCCAACATAAACATAATATGCGTCTCCAGTGAATTTGCAATAGGGCTGTGGAGAAGATGTTGAATAGTTTCTGAATCTATGACTCAGTTCGGAAGGAATAAATACAAATACAAATATGTAAAATGTAAATGCTTGTATTTTATATTATTTTGTATGTATTGAAATGGTATATATTTGCATTTGTACTCTTTTTAAACTGAGCAAAGTTTATGAAAGGCCCATTTGTAATTGTAATGAGTATTAAAATTGGATTTGGGGCGAAGGAGACCGAATCAGCCCCTTACAATGTCCCATAGCACATCCCCACTGTGTATTGGTAACATCTCCCGATGATGACATCATTCCAGGTATTATTATTGGGAGATGTTTTCAATACACAGCGGAGATGTGCTATGGAACGTTGTGGGGGGGCTCATTTGAACTCGGGGGGAGGGGGTTGGAATGACCATTCCCTCAAATCAAATAGGGGAATGCCATTTCTCTCATTCCTTCCAACCAAATGGACCATTCCGATTTCAATTCCAAACCCCAATTTCCTGCAAATCAAATGGACTCTTATTGTTTTTCAACATTGAGAATTGGGTTCCATGGACCATAGTGATTCTAAGGAATGTATTAAAGCAATTTCAAGAACGGTTGGAGGTTAAAAACACCAAGACTTGAGGTCAAACTTGCTAGCACACTCATTAGTTCCGTCCCCTATACCTCCAGACCATCCATCCATTATACAATTTGTGAGGCACTGAATGGTGCTCATAATTTCCTCAGCCAGAACAATATCTTCACATTTGTTTCAAATTCAAGGGAATGACGAATGAATTCCTGGTTTGTGAGAGTACGAACCAACTAGGTTTCAAAAAAAAAAAAAAAAAAAGATTACGAACCAATTAGCTGCAATGTTCTTTAGCGGCATAGCAGATCCAGATTGTGTATAGGGGGTGTTCATTCATTTGGTTTGGTTCGATTTGATTCTAAATTGGTTAATTTAGTTAATTAAAATATAAATGCATGTTATATTTATTTTAATAATTATTGTTAAAATATATCAACATTTATAGTTAAAATACATAGTATATATTATTATTAATATAAATAGTAATCTATATACATTAATGTTAATAACTTAATATTAATAATTAAAATATAAATATGTGTATTTGTTTCATTTAATTCAATTCAATTTGGATGAAATTTTTTCTCAAACCAAAAACCGATATATCTAAAATCATCAAATTGAGCCGTGCAAAAAACTGAAGTAACCAAACTGAATTCAAACACCCTTGTGCATTGAAGGGAGTCACCAGAACTTAGAGACCGCTTATAACTAAAAAGCAAAGCTATTGGGTTATGGACCACTCTTGTTTATAAGTTTATTGCACCTCTCGTTCTTTATGAACCCTAATAAATTACTTATGAAATTATTTATTAGTTTCTTACACCTTTTGTTCTTTATAAGTTTCTATATGTAATATATGTATTCTTTTATATTTAATTTATGTCTTTGAATTCAGTTTTTAATTTTTTAATTGTAAAAAATATTAAAATTACAAATGAGACCATAAGTTTTTTTTTTTTGAAAAATAGCAGGGCAATGCACATTTAGGATGCATAGATTTTGAAAAATTACCTAAAAAAAAAAACCACCTCAATCAGATATCAGAGTACAAAATTATGGTCTTTCGAAATTTGCATACACATTTGATATACAACCCGTGACTTTATAATCGGGTCAAATGGATCAACGGTCCAACCAATTAGGTCGAATGACTCAATGGCAAATTAAAAACACTAGTTCCATGCATTACCATTGCATGATCATGACATCAATAGAATAGAGTGAGAGTATGACCTTAAAAAGAACAAAATTAGTTTTCACATTCAAGAACTTAGTATAACCTTATACAGGTTTCCCTACCTGATGAGGGATAAAACGACCGTCCAATTATGAGCTGCCATGTGGTGGTCAAAACCGTCTTATGATATCTTGGCATCACATGTGGCACGACCTTAGAAGAACGCTCCTTGACAAGTCGACTCATGCTATCCAGGATAATACTGACCTCGCTTAAATAGCAGATCGATAGATCGACATACGGAATCTTCTAGGTAGTCCCCAGCAACTCCAAACTGGGTAACAGTCTAACAAATGACCTAATAATGAGTTAGGCAACTTCGGGAGCTCCGACCTATGTGGCACGCCTCCTCTTATCGATTCGCATCACTTGATGCTTCTGAAATGCACGGTGACACACCACCAACCTGGCAGCGGTAAGCCTGGTTATTCCTGCTTCTTGGGGAACCGAATAAGGGTCAATACGATGCTATGCAGGAGTACCCCACAAGTACTAGACAAATAAGGCTTATCACCTTCGAACATGCTGGACACGCTTTGGCCGAACTTTGCAGCCTACATAAGGGTGACTCCTCATTCTCTAACGGTATGCTCACATTATTACTCTCTAGCTCTTTGTTATGAATTCTTCCCTATCAGTTCTCGTTCTCCTCATAGTGATACTAAATTGATCGTTGGAGTCCTTTTGCCCGGACCATTCTTCCATGCTCTTTGACGTGTTCTCTTTTTGTAGAATCAGTTTGCCGATTTTACCAGCATTTGTTCGAGCTATTGTAGCCAGTAAAGACTCAGCCACTTTAAGCATCATCAATTGACACTGTTTTTAGGAAACGAACGAAAAGTCATTCTTACATATTCCCTTTCGTTGATCACCATGTTGTCGCCAAAGGGTAAAGAGACCCAAGTTGATGGGTCCTCCCCCAGGGGCAATAGCAGCCCGTCAACCTTTCGGTGATCTCAGTAAGTGTGAACGCTCAACAATTCTAGGAGTTGATGCTCTACATCATAAGCATGGACCTCTGTATGCAAGCCTGGGTGCAGTGCATGACCGCACTCTGGGACTGCCTCAGTTCAAAGCACCAGCTTAGGTACCTCATTGGAATTAGGATCGCCAGCTTCCCCAGAACCAAAACAAACAACTTCCACTTCATCGCAGTCAAGGAGACTGGATCTGCTCCTTACACCTGGCGCCTCACTTGCACATCCTACCACGCATTGGGAACATCTCTCCTACTTATTAGTGAATATTCATGGGAGATGTTCTCAATGTACGGTGGATGTGCCTGTGAGGCGCCCATTCGTGAGAAACAGATCCCGTCACGTCAAGAAGACCCCACCTAGACCCACACATCGGAGCAGCTTGCCTACGTATGTCCCTGAGGGAATGGTTTTGAAAACAAATTGATTCATAAAATAAAAAAACAAAAACATAGAAATTATGTTTTAATTATGCATGTGTATCTTTATTTCCAAAACTGAAAATAATGACATGTGATGGAGGGTGATTTGGTCCGACCTTGTAGCACAGGGACACGTGGACATGACCTGGCATAAGTGACAAATCAACGTGACAGCCTGGCCATAACTCGGCGTAACGAATTCGCCGGAGCCCGGCCGGGCAATTTGGTGGATGTGGCAACTCGTCGGGAAGTAACACCCAGCTTACCCCGAATTCTCTCTAAGGGAGGAGCGCCCTGAGCTCCCTCCAAGCAAGGAGTTCCGAGCTCCTCCCAATGAGCCCCAAGCTCTTCCTTCCTGAGAAGGGAACACCACAACCTGCGGCTAGGTATCCCGAAGTGGAAACACTTTGGGTCAGCACGATTAACACTCATGTCCATATTTGCCTAAGGCCCGCTTCAAGCATAAGCACCTCGGCGCACCCCCAACACCTCAATGTAAGGCAGCTCCGCCCAAGGTAGCTCGATGCAAAGTAGTTTAGCAACCAGTAGGAAAGATTTGGCTGACAACAGTACCTGCCGAATTTGGAGGCTGCACCCACCACCTCAGCTCTGGCAATAATGATTGCGACAAAGGTGGTTACGCCTGATTTGACAGAACTCCAATATAAAAGGACCCTAATCCCCAAGGAGCAAAGGTATTGAACTTGTGTCATCTGCATTCTTAGCTCTCTCTTTGCTTTTTCTACATTTCTCTCAGTTCTCTCAGAGTTCTAACTTAACCATCGGAGTGTTCCCGCCGGGTGAGCTCCCTGGGAATTCTTCACTTCCCTCTTCTTCTCAGGTACCGTCCGTCCCCAGCTAGGAGCCAGGTCTCCGCCAACTAGAAGTGTCCAGATCGCACAGCATCAACATGTTCTTGACTTCTTAATTTAAAGAGTCTATTTTCGTATGGTTCTATAAATCATATAACCTATATACTTTAAAGTTTGTCTTTTTAGAAACTATTATTTAAATGGTTTAAAAGACATTTTTTGAAACAAAACCAATTTTCCGAACAAGAAGACGCGCCATGGTTACTTCACATGCTCCACCACCAATAGAGGCTGAGAAATTGGTTTTGCATCTTACCGAAGGCATATTCTCTTTCCTATTCCAAGCTATGATAATCTACTATGGCATATACCCCAGCCCATGTTACTGCAGTGGAAGAATCACATTTCAATCTTCTTGTTTTTTTTTTTTTTTCAACTTTTGGCATCTCTCTCTTGTCATTGAAGAAAGCCAAAGAAAAAGGGGATGGTCTAGTAGATGCCGGACACGTCTCCAAAGTGGATCTCCCAGTTGTAGAGCATAGAACCCTTTTATAGTGAACACACATGAATTATCTGGAGCATTGGTGGGGCCATAGTTAGTGACACGTGTCAGGATCTAATAAGTGGGCATCACGGCACTCAATTGCTTTAAACTGCCTAATCACTCTTTGGGCAACAAAACAATATGTCTGGTCTAAAAAGGAATTTTGGAAATGGATAAGCATTGAGCAAGTGTTCTATCTTTTTCTTCCTCTGCAACTCATCAATGGCTTCAATTCCTAATGGATAATGTTGTTTACTTTCAATTGAAGACTTATCAAATCTGGATGAAGCTTGTATTAGAAACACTGAAAAATGGTCGCAAGTTTCTACCCAAACATGCATAGATATGATTTGGCCTCTCGAATTTAAGGCTGTTTAGCTAATATTAGAATTCCAAGCTCGGAGATATAGACAGCTTGTCCTTCCGATTATGGTACCAGTTCAGGAAATGTGGACTGGGATTCTATATAATCACTTGTCCGTAGTGTGTTTTAACTTTTAACTTTATATGCGTTACATTGATGAAGTCAAAATTTTAAATATTAGGATAAATATAAGAGTTCAATTACGTATATTTACTAATTAGCAACTCCGTGCGATGAAAAAAATAAAAAAGAAATATGTTAGGGTTTAATGAGCTTAAAACTTATTGTTTTATGGGGCTATACAATCCGGGAGTAGGGATAACAATTTTCTCCATCTGTGTTGTGTACCTGACCTCCCCAACCAGATGGAGATGGGGATGGAGACTGCCTTAGTAGGGATAGGGTGGGGATGGGATAGCCCACACTTCGCCCCAACTCCGATAATATTTATTAAATATATTTGTATATATTTTATTAAATATATAATATTATTTATGGTATTCATAATATTATTTGTATTATATATATCAAAATATATTTAAAATATTATTTACGTTTTAATTTTTCCTTTATTCTAAATAAATATATTTCTGAAAACAAACTTTTAATTAAAAAATTTGGGGATTTAGGTCCCGGATGGGGAACCCATCTCCATTAGGGACCGGGGATGTAGGCTAAATTTTTTCCCAACGGGGATCAAGATAAGAGACAAGGATTAATTTAAAACTCGGGGTTGGAACGGGGAATATGATCCCCACCCCTGAACCCGTCCATTGCCATTCCTACCCGGGCGTCATCCCCCAAACCCATAAATATAGTTCCAATAATTATGGTAATTATAAATGCAATGTCCAATACTTATGAAAGTTATTTATTTGAATAATTGGAAGCATAATAATTTAACTTTTGCTAAATTAAATTACCAAATCAGTAATTATTAGTAATTAAATTTCCAAAATCACTAATTATTTTTAGTAAATTTATATGTATCAAAATTTATATATATATATATATATATATATATATAATTGTAGTATATATCAAAATTACTGAAAATATAAAAAGTAAATTTATATGTATCAAAATTAATTTTCCACTAAAACATTATTGAACATTTTAACTGTTATCTAATAATATCATTAACCAAAATTACTGAAAATATCAATAACTACTTATTGATAAAAAATACCGATAATATCAAAATTACTAAAAATGTAAAAAATATATTTATTTAAATAATTTTTTCCAATGAAAAACTATTGATATTTTTTAATTATTAAATTTTTATTAATTATTATTTAATTAATTATTCATTTTCAGTAATTATTGATTATGATAATTAAATTTCAAAAATTTCTGAAATTAAATTACCAAAATCAGTAATTTTTAGTAATTAAATTTTCTAATTTACCAAAATTACAAAAAAAAATATAATTTAGGTGTTGATATTTACTAATAATATTCAGTAATATTCAAAAATATTTTTCAAGTTAATTTCACTAACTAATTTAACCACGCTTTTGGTTTTTAGATGGTTTATTGGGCATGTAGTATAGATTAAGAGGTGTTTTAGGAAGAATTTTAGGTGGGATTGGGAAAGATAGGGGTACCAAACCGTGGGCCTTTTTTTTGTAATCGAACCAATACTACCTATTTTTTGAAAACTAATAACCGAAACTGAACCAAAGCCAATCGGTTAACCATGGGTTCGGTTCGTTGGTTTTTTGATTTTTTAATTTTTACAATATATATTATAAAAATATATATAAATACATAATAAAAAATTATAAATATATACAATATTATATTTGAAATAATAAATAATATATCATATATTATAAATATATATTTATATATAATGCATATTTATTAATTTATAATATATATATATCTATCTATATATAATATAATATACATAAATATATATGAAATATATAGAAATATATGTATACTGGTCGGTTCGGTTAACTGTCAATTTTCTATATTGGTTATCTGAAACCGAATCAATACTTTCGGTTTTTTTAAAACACCGAATCGACTGATTTGATTGGTTTTTTCGGTCGGTTTGGTTTTTCAGTTTTTTTTTTTTTTTTTGCTCACCCCTAGGGAAAGATAATTTAGGGGAAATTTTAAGAAGAATTGACTAAGTGATTGAGAACATGAGAGAGAGTTGTTGTGGGACTAGTGAAGAGGAGAGGACTGCCACGTGGCTAAATAGAAGGGCCAGAAAGGGGTAAGGGAGAAGCGAGAGGATGTTAAAGAAAAATGAGAGAAGTGAAAATGGGAGAAAGAAAGGACTGCTGATATGGTGTATGCCATTATATAATACGGTATAGAAGTATAGATATCAGTTGCACGTTAAATCTAAATTTCAACCAATCACATTAATATCTGTTTAATTTTTATTGATTAAGATGCATTGCAATTTTTTCCATAAATAAAAAGC
This sequence comes from Nelumbo nucifera, assembly GCF_000365185.1. The sequence goes on along the minus strand of NW_010729101.1, from coordinate 3,926,540 downwards.
TATTTATACTATTAATTCTAGGTTTTAACGGTCCAACCGTTTGGTCCAATCCAAATCTGACAAAATTGGTGCCTATACATACTGGGTTCTGGTTCAGGAGTAATTGGGTAGGGCTAATTGCTAGCTTGCCTCCAAAAGGGATGCTAAGAATGGACCTCTCTCTCTCTTAAGTCACTTGTGCTTGGGACCCAGACATGGTTGCATGAATGGGAATTATGTGTGTCCCGCTGTGAGCACTTGCACGTGTTTGTCAGGTGTCAACAACCCTCCTGGCCTTGATAACCTTGATGGAGTTGAACCAGAGGCTGAAAAGAGTATGCGGGTCGAGTAGTTCAAATCAAGTCCAGAACAGCCCATGCATGCCAATCTTTGGCAGTTTGGCCAAATTTATCAATATTGTCCATTGGGTTAGGTGTCCCCTAACTCGGGCCAAAACCATCATCGTCAATGTTTGGCACTCCCGCTGATCTAGTTTGGAGGGCTGGTCCGGCTGGATATCCGACAAGCAATCCACCTCTTAGGTGGGTCCAAGTGAAACAAACAATTGAGAACTTGAGATAATTATGGGCTTACTAAGGAAAGATGAGGGTGGACCTTGGTGTTACGGTTGGATTGTTCCATTGTGATCTAGTCGAAACTTTTGTGGCTTGCTAGGTGTTTTACAGTCAGCTGCCTGGGACATACCATTGCTACACCCGTTTGCCTAACAGATTGATTGAAATTGTCCACATCCACCAAGAATCACCTGTGTCATGTCCACCCGATCTCTCTGACCCCATGAAAGAGAGAGAGGGTGAGAATTAGGGCGAGATGGGTTATGGGAATGAGGCAGGCAATTTGTTAGGGATAGAGGTTTAGAATTGGGTCATTTCGATTCTAACTATTCGGTTGAACGAAATTGAAATTTCATTCTCATTTTTTATGAAATGATATTTTTCCATTTGAGGGAATGGCCATTTCCTTCTCTTCTTTGGAAATGAAAGCCCATTCCAACCAATTTTAATTCTCATTCTAATTTATATCTGAACCAAACATATTATAAGAATTAAACCATTCCAATTCCAATTTAGGTTCAGATACAGATTTCCGACTACAAACCAAACGAATCCTTAATTATTCTCTCGTCGCTACTGTTTAGGATCATATATAGCAACTACACATACAACATATCAATAGCTCAAGGTCATCCAATCCAACTACCTCCAATTAATGACGAAAGGTACCCACCATTTATATTCGACAAAAGCAAGAAAAAGGTGAAAAAGTCGAAAGCGAAAGACAAGTGGCTCATATGAATGCAATGGGACGAGAGGATGAAACGTCTCCAACCAAAGCTTTTTATTTATAGTTGGGTTCAGTTTTCACTTTTCAGAATTCAGACCATCGATTCACGATTGCATTAGCCAGCGTCCGGCCAACCCAAGTTCAAATTTGTCAATCCACCACAATCCAATAATTTATAGTACCACTAGAGAAAAGGAAAAAACAGACAAAAATGCCAGGTGATCAAATACTAGTTACCATAAAAAGGAAAACATATATTAGCTATTAGGAGTTCGGATCTCCTACGCACAATAATCCTACCCACGTTTACCTATAACACACTATCTCCTATAAATTGGGAATATCTCCCCCTCTACAATATTTTGCAGAGGATACTTGTGACTGCCATAAACGTAAGCAGGATATCCAGAATCAACTATTAGTGAGGTGTAGTAGGTCCATTGGTGCAAACTTTATGGATCATGGATTCAATTAAATTGCTGGTGTTAACACCAACCACAATCAGGGATTTCCTTATTTCAGGGTGGGGTTGCTAATGATTTAATTAGACTAGGGCCTGATCAAATGAGCAGATGAGCCTATTATGTCCGGATCCGCTCCTCACTAAGTACTCCACACACTGATCTCACACAGCATGTAACAGTTATACATTAGAAACATCTCTCTTGTTTGTATATTATTATTCATGGAAGATATTATTCATAATATACGAATGTATATATATGTAACTGTGAACCAGTGTGAGGAACAGATTCTAATTCGTAAGGAATGCTCAAAGGAATTAATTGATGAAAAAACCAGTATAGGTGCTTATTGAATTTGCCCATTTCTCATGGAGAGAAGACTTTTTTTTTACTGAATTTGGCCAACCTTTTAACAAATACATCATTGGTAGGAGACTCAAAAGTAACATCCATGAATTTTGATAAATAACACCTGATTCACTATCATAGTTGATTGGTCAAAAAATTTTCAGATATCATAATCGAACCTCTTATAATTAAAGAAGGTAAATATTTTAACTTAACCAGGTTTAACTGTACCGGAAATATATGCACAATATTTTCAACCCGTGGTCGAACCAATGTCCCTGATCAACATCTGTCATGGTTTTTTCTGAATAGATTTTTAGACCATTTAACCAATGGCGGGACAGTCAGCAAGTTGGAGACTATAGTTTTCAAACCATTCAACCAAGACAGAGAGCTTCTTAAGGGATCGTGACTTTGGTTTTTTTTTTCAAACGTACGAGAAAAAGGCAATTGAATTTGGACGAAATAAAGTGGCTGAACCACCGGAAGGTGTCATGGTTCTTGTGGAATGTTAGTGATCGGAGAATGAGAACTATTTATATATATTTTATGGTTTTTAAAATCGGTCCGGTTATCGGTTCAAACGGTCTGGCTGTTTAATCCGAATGACTGGTCTGTTTTGACAAAAAAAATAAAAAAATTTGAAAAACGGTTAAAACGGTTCAGACGATTAACTGACCGGTTCAGTAGTTTACTAACCAAAATCAACGATTTTGAAAAAAAAAGAGGGTTTAGAGAAAAACGGAACCGGTGACCGGTTTTTCCAGTCCAACCGTCCGATCCGATACAGTTTTGAAAACCATGATATATTTTTCTAGTTAATGAAAAGGTATTTGGAATCTTCCATGTGAGGTAAGGCGGCCAGCTGTCAGCCACTAGTTTATTCTTCATTGCTCTCATAATTTGTCTTGAATTATTATTTGCTAACTCAGGCTGATCATTGCACCAGGTTGATTCGGTTTTTGTTCAAGATGGAGTAAACTGGGTTTGTGCTGATTTGCATATCGATCTATGATTTTAGACAAGGTAAATAGGACTCTGAAAATCCTATATCTGATCTCTGACATCTGATTCAATTACTTGGATGTGATGTAAATTTGCATCCGTTAGTAATTGGATCAATTGCATATTTGACTCCAAATTTGAGTCTAATTATATGCAATGAGGCTGCATTTGCCATTCCTTATTTGAACAACTTTTAACATGATAAATCCTTAAAATAAAGATCGCCAAATGCAGCATAGCTAAGTGATCAGATAATACATATATAAAATTAACTTTTGTATTTTAATGACAATAGAGTGGAGTTGGATTAAGTCCAAATCCAATCTAAAATCTGAAATATCAAACTTAAATCGGATTTGGATTTGGGAATTTCAATAATGAGATTGGATCTAATGTAGCTGAATTCGTTCCAATCCCAATGTCATTACAGCCATGAAGGTAATAGCTAATTTCCGGTCGAACTGTACGTGTTGTCCACTTTATTATACAGAATTTCGTTTGTTATTCAGAATCAAAGTTTACCTTTTAACCATGGCTTTAAAACTGGACCGGACCGTACAGTTGGACCGGAAAAACTGGTAACCAGTCAGCCCCCAGGTCCAGTTATATTAGAAATCGGAAATTCCTAAAAAATGTTGAAAAAGTCAAAAAACCATTGATGTGAGTGATCGGACTGCTAAACTGTTTGACCTGGGCAGCAGTTGGCGGGTTATCCTTTTTTATTTTCACTGTTTTAAATTAAAAAAAAAAAAACAAAAAATAAAATGACTTCAATATCCCCAACCCAAAATCGAATGTTTAGGCCCTTTAGGGTTAGAACCCCATTTTCATTCTAACCCTTCCCTCCTCTCAACCCTCACACCCAACCGACCACCTGCGGTGGCCAGCACCTCCGGTATCCGATGGCGATTAACGGCGACCGGCAACGATGAATTTGCGGCGGCAACCAACGTATTTTACAGCATTTCCAAGCTCCAACAGTAAGAATTGCGGCAGATGAATTTGCAGCACTTCTCTCTTAAATGTTTCAAGCTATTTCTGAAGAATTTATCATACCTAGAGATTTAAGGGTTTTATAGATATTATATACACAAAGGGCATCTCTTTCACTGCCGACTACTCTTGATAGTTGAAGAACCAAAACATGCAGAACTGGCCTTTCTTTGGATCTGAACTTGCTTGCCTCTCTTTAACCCTGAAGGTAAACCATAAAACTGGTCTATTTACAAACGTTTTCTTTCTTCTAATTAGTTTACCATCAGGAAGTTTTGCTTTCAGTTAAATAGGATAATAAACTACGAAATGACATCAAACTTCTTATTATTTAAACTTTTGAACAGTCCTATTGCTTAGAGGCTGGACTGAACTAAAAATCCGAGTCATTTGTTAGGTGCTGTTTGATTTTTACAACAGGCTCAAAATGTGATACTTTGGGAAGTTCCTTTGATTTTTCTTTTGATTTCTAAGTAATACAATCCATATTAGATTCCAACTAATAATAGGATCTCGTATGGTTCTTCATTCTTGATTATTGAATCCAAATATAGAGCTTTGTATTCTTGTAATTTGACTTGAATTTTTTGAGGGTTTTCTTCTTGAAATCTGTATGTTCTATTTTATTTTTCTGTATTTTTTCAGTATTTTCTGTATTTTTTATATTTTCTATTTGTTATGTACTTTGTTATTTTTGTATTTAGATAGTTTTTTCTGTTATTTTTCTATATTTTTTTGTATTTTCTTGGAAATTTTCTGTATTTTATTTTTATATTTTCTGTGTTTTGTATTGTATTATTTTTATTTAGATAGTTTTATTTTCTGTAATTATTTTCTGTTTTTATTTAATTTTATGCTATTTTTATTATTTATAAATACATTCTTATTTTTAATTTATTTATGACATTATGGGTCGAACCGTTCGACTCAGATGGCTGAATTGCTTAATCGGAAACCGATCCCCTAACCGATTCTGTTTCCAGTTTGCTTTTAAAAACCATGCTCTTAACAAACATGTAGATCATTCTCTCTCTCTCTCTCTCGATATATATATATATATATATATAACAAACATGATTGCTACAAACATGCGGGTACCAGAAAAGAGAGAGAGAGAGAGTTTTTCTATGTTATCATTGATGAATCTTATTGTGGAGTTTTTTTCTAGAAGATCCCTTAGGTCAATCCATTCATCAAAAGTATGAATACATGACTAAGGAGTTCATAGAGGCACCTCAGAAGAGAGAGAGAGAGAGAGAGAGAGAGAGAGAGAGAGTTTAGCAAGATGATCAACTGCTTTCTTAGTTGAAGGTAAGATATTCCTTATTGTATTTTTTCCTCAAGCCTATCCCCTATCCCCTTATATTCCTTAGGCTTAGTTTGGAAGGAATACAATTGTAAATATGTAGAGTGCAAAACCATGTATTTTGTATTATTTCATATGTATTTGTATTTGTATTCTTTTCAAATTGAGCCTTAATTACTTGCATGTAAAGTTGGCAATCTTGACCCCAACCCATTTGACCCACCCACCTTGGAACCCATCCATACCCACCCAATCTATTGGTGGGTCAATATGGGTCAAGTAACCTATTAGGGTTAGTGGAAAAGGGTCAGGGTGATGGTACCCATTAGGGTCAGAATGGATTGGGTCAAAATCAACTCCATCTATATTTGCCAAATCTCAAAAAATGGAATGGTAGTGATTTCAACTCATGCATCCTAGTGTGACAACATCTTATTACACTTCCAAATCACCTTGCCACATTTCATTTTGAGATTAAAAATGAAATAAAATAGATTTTATTAACTTTCCTGTTCACATGCAATTTTATACAAAAGCAATTTTATAAAGTAATTTTATGAAAATGACTTTTACAAAAGCACTTTATGAAAGTACTTTTACGAAAATACTTTTTATGAATGCATAAAAGCACTTTTATAAAAAGTACTTTTACATGGAAGCACTTTTATGAAAACACTTATGAAAGCATAAAATCACTTTATAAAAGTACTTTTACACAAGCACTTTTGTGAAAGCATAAAAGCACTTTTACAGAAGTACTTTCATAAAAGTACTTTTGTGAAAGCACTTTTATAAAAGTTATGCATTTTTTTTATTTTCTTCAAATTTTCTGTTATTTTCTGCATTTCTTTAATTTTATGGTATTTTCCACATTTTTTGCAATTTTTGGTATTTTTCTACATTTTCTAAAATTTGTTGGTATTCTTTTGCATTTTCTACAATTTTTTGTGCTTTTCTGCATACTTTTTTGCATTTTTTGTGTTTTTCATACATTTCTTACAATTTTCTGGTATTCTTGCATATTTTCTGAATTTTTTTGTATTTTTTTAATATTTTTCCTATTTTTTGATTTTTTTTTGTATTTTTTTATAATGTTTTGATTTTTTTTTGCATTTTCTACTATTTTTTGCATTTATCTACAATTTTTTCATTTTCAAATATACGGATTGACCTAAATCATTTTTGTCATGTGGCAATCTTGAGAAAGATTATTCTCTCAAAAATTATTATTTTGAGTATACGAGCCATCCCAACCCATTTTTGTATTTATAAGTGAAGGTAGGTGGATTAGTATGGGTGAGGGTGGTAAAGGGTCAATATAGATGAGTCAAGTGGATCAATATGGGTGGGTGAGGGTGGATTATAATCCTTTAACAAAGATTAATGATGGGTCATGGTGGGTTAGTGGATCAATATGGGTGGATTGGTATTCAACCCTTACCCAACCCACCCCACTCATTTGCCACTCCTACTTGCATGTTGCATCCAAGTAATTATTCACCCGAATTTATCTTAGCTCCTCAAATCTAAGGACGCAAGAGTCCTTTAAGCTTAACAGACATATAACCACTTTGAGCATCAGCTTTAAGGGAAAAAATTCAAGCCTTTAATACAATGTTGGCTATTTGTCAATCACCTGCCTCTCCCTATAGTCTAAACCATGCTTTATATTCAAATTTGGCTCCTTTCAAAAAGATGGTCGATCCAAATTCAAGCATATTTTTGTTAAATTCAGATAACCCTATATAAGATTTTTGGATCATATTGTTTATATCTAAGATTGGATTTAGATATATATACCTTGATTCGAATCTAATTCAATCCATTTGCATCTCTAATCCTAATAAAGCTAGTTTATCCATATCAAAAAGAAAAAGAAACTAGGATTTCAATTGATAAGATGCCTAACTAACATGATTTTATCATAAAAATAAGCATAATCTCCATTTTAGGAGCTAAACAGTGGACTCCCTCTCCCTTGTTTACCTTCGTACGTTGTCTTTTTAAGCTTCCTTCCATTGAAGATACCTACGTTTTCGTAATTTGGTGATGATTTTGTTAGTTGAGGAGGATAGCTGACTTGAGCTCGCCTAATCGCCTTCTTCAAAAAAAAACAAAATGAGGTGGCTTTATAATGCTTTTGTAATGGTTAATGCCCTATGACATGGAAATACCATCCATTTCCTTTTATAATGCTTTTGTAATGGTTAATGCACCTAACATCAACAAGCTTAATTGTTCAAACATCTTGCTTAAACCCATTTCAGTCATACCCCCAACATTGGATTGGGTAAAAATTTGGTTAAAACCGCCCATCTGGCCGGTCAAAGTGGAAATCTGGTGAACTAATCCTAGTTTTAGAAAATTGATTCTTTTTTATCACATAAATGCAAACTTTTAGAGGCCATAACTATGTATTCTGAGTGATCAATTGGAGTGACCTTTTTTTATTTTAGATAACTTTTCAAAATCTTTGTGTTCCCAAGGTGGCAAAGGTGCCTTGTCCCACTATTTTTGCCAAAAGTTCCTTTTTTTTTGCTTCAAATCTGAATTTTTAATATAAAAAAATTGAAACTAAAATAAAAAAAAAACATGTTATAGAGGAATATAATTTTATATTTTGAATATATTAATCTAATATATAATTTATAATTTATAATTATATATATATATATTATATTTATATTTATTACATATATATTACATCTGAAAATTGTTTATATATATTTAAGTGGTGTTTTTGTGTTTAGCATAAGCTTGAAAAAAAAAGGCGAAAAAGTGGAAAAGAAAATAGAGAATCATCCTTAAAAGAATGCGTGAAATGCAAAATTGTGTTGCGTGTGTATGGATATTCTGAACAATGAACTTGTGGATGCCATAGTTGTCAAAAATTGGTATGTGATACCGGAATCGATACTGGGTACTGCTACTGGTACATGGACCCACCCAAAAAAATGTTTCGGCTACGGCTATGATTTATTTGGGGTACACTATTACATTTAGGATGACATTCGTTGGTAGCATGTACGGTGGTCGATTAACAGTGCAAATATGCCTCTTGTTCAACGGAAGGTTGACCAAGGTTTATAATTAGATCGATTTAGTTGTTTGTATTTATGACTGTGTTTGAAAATCATGCAAATGGATTGTAAATTCTGAATCAGGATAAATTCTGATTCAGGATAAATTTGGTTACGATGCATTTATGTATTGATAAATAATAGATATTTTTCAATGCATATACTTTATTGAAATTCGTGTTTGCATCAGTTACAACTAAAAGCCTGTTTGATGAAAAGATAAATTTATTAATGCAAAATTAAATCAATTTTATAATTTATATTAACTGTTTGACACTTTACATATTTATATTCATACTTATTTGTATTGTTTTCAAATACAGCCTACAAATTCTAACGAAATCACAGTTGAACTAATCACGAGTTCTCCGGCCGGCAGGTCCTCATGATTATTTGACAGTTGTGAATGATTGGTTTAAGTTAATCGGTTAAGCCTTCACCCAACGACGGAGTGACGGTGAGCTTTTCATTTTCGATTAGACCTGTTCATGGGTTGGGTCGGGCCGGGCTTTTACTCTTTATTAACAGAAAAATGTTAGGCCCAAGCTTGAGCCCGGCCCGATCAATGGGCCTACAACTTGGGCCCGAGCCCGGCCCTGATAAAAAGGCCGAAGCCCGAGCCTGAGCCCAAAGCCTGACCTAATAAAAGAAATTCGAAATTTTCCCTATTCAAATGAGTATTATCTATTTTAATTCAGATATTTTTTTCTCTATTTAAATTAACAATGAGCCTACAAGTGAATCAACAACTTTCTGAAATCAAAAAATTTATTCAAATGAACATCACATAGGGTTTTTAATTGGGTTTAACTATAGGTCGGGCTCGGGCCGGGTTATTTTGGCAAAGCCCGAGCCCAGCTCAAATTCTATGCGAACTGGGCTTTTTGGCCTGAGATTAAGCCCGTGGGCCAAAAAGCCTGTTCAAACCCGTTCGAGAGCCAGACCAGGTCGGGCGGTACCATCGGGCCACCCTAACCATGAACAGGTCTATTTTCGATGTCTGTTTGATCCCGTATGAGGAACTGTTGAGAATGGGCGGGAGTGACATCAAGAGTAAAAATAAATCTTTTGGTCGGTGCCTCCACTTTGGTTTAACTAACGGAATAGAAAACCAGTTGAATGGAAAGACTTTTAAAAAATTGAAATATGCCAGCTGACGAGTGACTAGTGACGACCCATCAAATTGGTAAAGTTGATGGTTATGCTTCTCACTGGCTGGCTTGGGATCATCTTTAATTGGTAATTAATTCTCATCGACGCTAAAATAGTAAAACAGTTAAAAATATGGTTTTAGATTAGGGTAAATTTTTTAAACTATTTTTATGGTTTAATTAACTGTCTAAGTATATCTTTATTGTTTGGAAATTGACTAACATTGTTCTTACTGTTTTTGACAATTGTCTAACTCTACCCTTATCATTAACGTCCATTAATATTCCATTAAAATACGTACACATGATATTACATGACGTTTATTTTCCTTTAAACCCAAAGTTACCCTTGTCTCCTTCCTCTCGACCTGGCACATCCTTCAGCCGCCAACCTCTCTCTCTTCCCTCTAGCTTCCTCCCCCACAATCTCCATCATCCTTTTTCTTATGCTTTTGGTTCTTTAACCCTTCCTCGCAATCGTGAAAATCTCCTAAACTGGAAAAGAGAGAAGACAGGCTTCTTCATCTTTGTAAGGTAGTAAGTTGATTCGTCTTTGTCTTCTCAAGCGTCAGCCTTTTTTCTGTTTCCTCTTGATTTCTCATGTTTAATCTCCTTCAAGTATCTCTCCTAGTTATTGCTCTAGTTCTAGGGTTTATTTTGTAGATCATAAAATTTTAGGGTTTTGGCTTTATAAGAACTCGTTGAACTTAAACTCAAGATTTACCAAGGAAGATAAAGAGAGGTGGAGAAGTAGCTTCCAATTTCATGGAGTTTGTGGCCGGAGTTGCCGTAGGGCGTGGTGGTTCACTGTCGATGCCTTCTCAGTTTGCAAGGAAGAAATGGCATGTCGTTGCCAACCATCTTTCCATCCAAAGTGCCAGAAATGAGGTAAAGATACTTTCCATTCCAAGTTGGACCTCTTCCTTTCTACCTCTCCATGTCTCCTATTCGTACTCTTATTCTTTGGCGGTTGGTTAATAGAACGTAACTGTTGGACACAGGAGTTGGAACGGTCGAAGATGGGGTAATCCGATGACAGAACGACATATGAGATAAGACTCATTTTCAGCAACGTCTTCATAATGTCTCCGAACAGAGGGAGGACCTGCAACAAATGGAAATCGAGCTTAGAGCTCAGCTAATAGCTAGATCCGAGATAATGGGAATGCAAAACAACTTCGATGCGCAGATAAAAAAACACGCTAATATTCTCGCTAAACTAAGGGTTTTAGTTATTATTTATGTTCTTAAATCAAATTTTCCATCTAATGTGCTCCCTTCTCAACTGTACCACTCAATCTCGATTTGGGATGTAACTCCACCCAACAGTGGGAGTTAGACAGCACTGCCATGTAACTCCACTCAGCGCGGAGTTACAAGGCTGTTTTAGAGATCTATTTTTTAAGCGGCAGGGTAGGCATTTTCATGGGTTTTGATGGAAGTTAACGGTAAAAATAGAGTTTGTCAATTGTGAGAAACAGTAGGGGTAGCCTCAGTCAATTTTGAAATAGTAAGGGTATAATTAGTCAATTAGTTAAATCATAAGGGTAGTTTAAGAAATTTACCCTTTAGACTATAAGTAGTGTTTGGCAGGAAATCTGGACTGATAATATTAATAACCATGTCAAAAAGACACCCATAAAAACAAGTCCCAATCTGCTCCTCACACAGCGTGCATTACACCGACTTCACAGCGTATCCTAGCTATACGTCGGAAACATCTCCTGTACTTGTATTTATTATTCACAGGGATATATTTATAATACAGGGTAAGATGTGGCTATAAGGTCGGTGTGGGACGCACTTTGTAAAGAGCATATCTCAATTTCATAAAAGCAATTGCTACAACTAATAGAGATAGCCCACTCAGGATTTGTTGCTCCTTGTGTATATAACTATTTGTATGGAACACTTATGTTTATTCATCGTTGGTTGTATAATAAATGTTATCACTCAGTGTTTTCAAACCTTTGTTGACTCAGACTATTAGATCGTTCGGCTTGGGGACCGTCCAGTTAATTGGTTTCATTTCACCCTTGACCCTGTCCTAGGCCAAAAACCATTAACTTGGTCAATGACCCATTAACCTAAGCAGTCAAACCATCGATCTATTCGACTCAAATAATAGTTTTTTGCCATTTTTATTTTAATTATTTTTTAAATTGAAATAGGCCATTCATTCAAACCGAATAATCAAACCTTTGACCCAGAAATCAGTGGCCAAAACAGTTTTGGTTCTGAATTAGTTTTTAAAACTTTATTTCAATATTATAAATATCTTCATATATATATATATACATAAAAATTTATTAATTAATAAATATTAGAAAATGAAAGTGGTATATATCATAGGTTGCTCCAAATTTTATTAGGTGAAAAGGGGGCCTACATTATTAAATTGGGATTTTTTGCATATAATAAATTTCAATACAACTGATGCCGACATAAGGATAACGACCTTGGCTATCGTTGTAATGACCCATCATATGTTATACATGAGCCTTTTTACATCATTATCTCTTACATGTGATAACTCTAAATTGCTAGAAAATAGTTGAATATCCAACCTTCGTACCATCCATGAGATGATGACATACAGTAAAAAACAACCTTACATTAGATGCGTAACAGATTGGACATTTTGTTTTGACCTAAACCCATAACAACCCCTTCTCAGTTCTCCCCCTAATTACTAAGGCTGTGTTTGGTTAGTACTAGTATAAATATATAGGAGTGCAAATAAAAAATGCAAATCTTAGTTTATTTTTATTTTGAATTGTACTTTATTTTGCTTCAAGTCTTATTTTACTTTATTTTTACTATAATCAAACAAAATAAAGTACAATTTAAAATAAAAATAACTTATAATTTACACTAAAATCATTTATAATATTATGATTTTGAATCAATACAAATAAATTCATATTACCACCAAACACAGCCTAAAGAAATTAAATGTAAGTCTTTCAATCGTTCATACGCTCTCCTACTGTTATTAACATATTATTATTATTATTTTTGTAATGGTAGCTCACCAACTTCATATCCATTTCTATCGATTATGGGCAATTTATGCGATTCCTTGGAATTGTGAGGTCCTCACATAAGACAAGGTAGGACCGATGAAAAGACGTGTCCAAACTTTGTCCTATGGTTCTGTCTATTGATGGGCCACAGAATTTTTATTTGTCGCATATTTTTTTTTGCCAGCCTATTGGTCGCATATGAGAATATCAAAGTCATGGTTTTTAAAACCTACCAGGAGATCGAACTGGTCAGGGCCCGGTTATCGGGTTGATCCGAATGATTTATTCATTCTGATAAAAAATAAAAAAAAAATTGAAAAATGGTTAAAACGGTTTAAACAGTTCGAACAATTAATTGATTGGTTCAATATTTATTGATCAAAATTAACGATTTTAGAAGAAAAAGTGATTTTAGTGAAAAACGGAACCAATCAAGTGACCGATTTCCGATTTTTTTGGTCCGATTTTAAAAACCATGATCAGAATTGCATAAAGGTATTTTAGATTTGACTAGCACTCTTGCTACTTTTATTTTAGTATATGTTTGAAATAATGAAGACGCGTTAAACCAGTTGCTTGAAATCATTCCTCAGGGTCTGGCAATTATAAATTATTTTACCTTGTAGGCTTTTATAGGTTTGTGCAAGGATTTTTTGGCTCTCACAGTTCATGAATTTTGCAAAATGGCCAATTTTGATTAGAATTAAAAGGTTTCTCTTGAATTGCAAACTAAGAAAAAGCCAATGGTTAGACCAAAATACATAAATTTTGGGCAAAGGTTAATTTTGACTCTAAGGCTGTGTTTGGAAATGATGTGAATGGAGTGTAAATCTCGTTCGGGGTAAATTTGTATTTTGGTTCACTTTTGCTTGTATTCAGCAACATTATATTTATGCATTGACAAATGACATACCAATGCATATTTACATTCATAATAATACGTAAAAGTACATCAATAAAAAAGAATAAATTTGCATTCAAGTGGGCATTTGATAAAAAAAAGCATATGCTTTATTGAAATTCATGTTTGCATCCCTTACAGCTAAAAGCCTGTTTGGTAAGAAGGTAAATTTGTCAGTGCAAAACTGACCCAACTTTGCAATAATATGAACCGTTTTACACTACATATTTGCATTGTTTTCAAATGCAGCCTAAAGAATTAAAATGGTCATTTTGAATCTCAAACTAAGCTGAAAAGGCCAATATTAGACCAAAATGAGTCCGGATCACTTGCCCATGAGAACTCTGCCCACGCCTATCCACAATACACTACCCCCTGTGAATTGGGAGCATCTCCCCCTGCATAATACTATTGTAGAGGATGAGATGTTCTCCATGTGTGGATCCGTTAAACGTGGACAGAGTTCTCGTGGGCAGGAGATCCGGACTCGACCAAAACACATGACATTAGAGATATCATTCACAAATCCTTTAAACAATGAATAAAATAATAAGAGAATGATGGTGTGGCACTATTTAATTAAAAAAACTAAACAATTATAAGTGGGTCCCATTGAAACTATAGTATGTTAAATATCGCACATTACCAAGAATAAAATAAAAATTATTTAATATATAAATTAATAAATATTAAAAATACTATATATATGTGAGTCCCACTTGAAATTTCCTCTTATAATAGAAAAATAATAGGTGGATCCCCACTTAAAACTCCGATTTCTCTCTCTTTCTCTCTCTTTCTCTCTCTCCACTTAATTTCAAGTTCATTACAATCGAAGGGCTGAAGAATATTGAGTTTTTTTAACCTTTTTGCTAATGCCTTGTTGGGAAATTTCAGTAAAATTTTCATGTGGGATCCACTTATTTATACATTAACTATTTTTATTTTATTCTTGATAATGTGTGTTATTTAACACGTTGTAGTTTCAATGGGACCCACTTATAGATTTTCACTTTCTTTTTGAGTTGAACAATGCCATGTTAGCATTTTCTTATTACTTTATTCATTGTTTAATGAATTTGTGAATGACGTCTCTAATGTTGGGTATTTTGACATGACATTGGCCTTTTAAATTTAGTTTGAGGCAAGGTTCAAAATATCGATACAGGGTAATACGCTGGTAGGGCGTATCAGCTGCATCAGTACTGTTTTTTTTTAATCTAGTTCAAAGGGGCCAGTCTAAGGCTGGTCTACCCCCTAAACCACTTGTCGATCCAAAACACCTCTTATAGGGGCATATTAGGAATACTCTGATATGATACAGGTCGATATATGACGATATTTTGAACATTGGTTTAAGGTCCAAAATAGCCCTTTTAATTCTTTAGGTTGCGTTAGGTTGCAATGCAAACACAAATATGTACACTGCATATTTATCCTCTTTTTGGTTCATGAATGCAAACACGGTTCAAATTTTAAACCGTTTTTGCACTCATCTTGTTTGTTTGAAATCGATGCTAAGTGTAGGCCCCATCATTAAATGCTCCAACTACCTTATACTCCAATTCATGGTTTTTAAAACTACCCGGTGACCGAACCGGTCAGGGGTCTGGTTATTGTGTCAAACGGCCCAACCGTTTGAACCAAATGCTCAATCCATTTTGAAAAAAAAATAAAAAATTCAAAAAAAATCACAAGTGGTCAAAACGGTTCGAATGGTTAACTGCCTGGTTCGGCAGTTCGCTGACCAAAATCAACGGTTTTGGGGGGAAATCCGATTTTTGAGGAAAACGGAACCGATCACCTAACCTGTTCCCAGTTTTTCCAGTCCGACCGTCCAGTCCGGTCCTGTTTTGAAAACCATGCTCCAATGCCTTAACTTTGGTTTAAAAGTTGATTATCAAAAGAATACAAAATTATATCCAAAAAATAGGTATAGTAATGCTCTCTTTTTAGAGTACAAAAATGTCAAAAAATTCATTTTTAATTTGATAGTCATTACTCTTTTACATGCCAAACAAACACTCACAAATGCGAACCACAGTACATAAATACCCTGATTCGACATTTGTATTGCAAACAAACAGAGCTTTAGGGTCAAAATTGACCTTTTCACAAAGTTCAGGGGCTATTAGAGCCAAAAATTAGGGGTGTCCACAGTTCGGTTAACTGAACCATGGACAATTTTTGTAAACTGAACCGGTACCACCAATTAACCAATTCGTCGATTTCGATTTTTGATCGGTTCGGTTCTTCCATTTTTTGATTTTTTATATTTATAATATTTATTATATAAATATATGTATAATATTATATTATAAATAATAAATGATATATAACATAATATATAATATATTTATAAATATAATATATGTACATATTTATATATAATATATAAAAATATGTGACATATATTTAAAATATATAGAAAATATACATATAAACATATATACTGATCGATTCGATTAACCGTCGGTTTTTCTAGAGTAACCAAAGACCAAACCGGTCCTTCGATTTTTCAAAAATACCAAACCGAACCAATTAGTTTTCTTAATTCGGTTCGATTTTTTGGTTTTTCTTGAACACCCCTACCAAAAATCCATTTAGGCACCTGGGAATATTGATAGGTGGGGGAATCTTTCTCGGTACAAATGGGGAGAGGGATAATGTAAAAACAACTGAAAATTTGTGACGGGAGCAAATCATAAATTTTCCTAAATCCTCTTAGGCTGCATTTGCTATTCCTTATTTTAAGGACTTATCTCCCTTTTTGCAATTCAAAATGCCCCTATGAACACTGAATTTTTAACTGAAAAAATGAGATAAGTTGGAAACTTGAAATTCCAAAATGCAGCCTTTACGCTCTATGTATCAATATTTTAGAATTTGCTATGGAAGTTTACTAAAAAAATGTTCTGGAAGTTGAACAGCGTCAAGCCCAAACACCTGGGTGGGATTCATTCAAAATAACTAGGGGGCATTTGGTACAATGGCATTGTATTGCCCTGTTTTGGATTGATTATATAAATCTGAGAAATATATTTTACCACATCATGTATGAGTGTCATTTTAATTGAAAAAGTGTTAGAAATATCAAACTTGATGTTTTAAATTAAAATTATATATATATCTCGATGTGTATCTTTTTTCTTTTGGTATTTGGGGTCATGCATTACTAATAACTTTTCATTGTCCCCTTTTTCCTTAAAATACTGGTTGCGAGATTCGATTCCGTATCAATACTGGAACAGACTAACTAATACACCAACGAACCAGCCCTCAATTGGTTCAATGTGTATCAATCAATTCAAAACATTTGAGATAGAAAAATCTCTCACACAAATTTATATTAATCAATTCAAAATACAATAACAACAAACACCACTATATCAAACACCCCTTAATTTAGATAATGGAGAATTGATTATTTTTGGTTTAGCTTAGGTTTATATTGCCTGTGTTTAATTATTGAATTCTTATGGTAGCTTTGAAGCTATGAAGCTTGGTCATTGCATATATCGTGTTCTAATAATATATAATTAACATCAATCCCAGCATCATCACTAGGATCTTGGCCATTGAAAAGTTTGAAAATGTGAATGGTCAAGAAATGTTACCATTCATGTTCATGTAATCTTCTATTGATCTACTTGCTGGGGGCTGAGCTCGTCAACCTCAATTATAGCTAGTTTGCTTAGTTATACCAAATGTAATGAAAACAACTACTTTACCTGTTCACTGCCATCATCATCATCACCTAAGCCTTATTCTAATTATATGGGGTTGGTGGTTACTTGCCTGTAGATATTTTTGTTTTCGATGATTATTCATTAAGCCATCCTCATGGAGGGCCTGAAACTCTTCCATTATTATTGAAAATTTATACACTCGAGAGCCTGGGAGGTGTTCTACAACAGAATGTGTTTATTTTCATTTGCTTTTCAAATGGTTACATTAACAAAAAAAAAAGTAAAAGTATGTTCTTGAATTGTGTTTTTAATTTGAAAGGCAACAACAAGATGGTTTTACTTAAAATAAATCATGTTTTTGAAACTATCAAAATGATGGATTTTAAAACTATAGAAAATTTGTTGCAGATATCATGTGATTTATGCAACATGATATTAAGTATATGTTAGCCTGTTAGGCATCAATTAATGTTGCAGATGCAGCACCCTTTTCTGAGAAAATGGCGTCTTTTTGTTGTTTGGAATCATTGTTGCCAGTAAGTCATTTTTGGAGCAACTGGTAAGACCCATTATCTAATGTCATATCACTGCCACTTTACATTATCCAATGCCATATAACTGTCACCTCACATCCCTGTTAGCAGCAATGAGCTGCAGCTCTAAGAAACGTTAAATTTGGTATTGCTCTAAGCCATGTCTGTCCGATTTTCAAGGCGTGGCTTAAAGTACCATTTTTTATGGAAAAATGGTTACAAACAAATGCCCATTTTCTGGAGCATCATTTTTTCTGACATGGCACTAATGTGGTGCTGTTTTCTAGAGCAATGGCAACGATACCAAACAGACGCTAAATAACCGGACAAAAACTTGTTCTTTAAACCAGAAATTCAAGAACACAGTTTTTCTTTCAATTTTGGAAACAGAAACTAAAACACTTATTGAAACTCACAATAAGAAAAAAAAAATTCACATTGGAGAGAACCACTTAAAGGGAATGTTCGCCGATAATGGTTTTTGTTTTTTAAAACAAAACAATTGCGACATAAAAGAAAAAAAAGTCCCATTTTCTTTGCGCTCATCATTCACAGGCATCTAATTTTATTGCATTTGGATAGATGGTTAAGAAAATTTTTTTTCATGAAATTAGCTGTATTTAGGCTCAGTTAGGAAGGAGTATCAATGCAAATATGTAGAATGCAAAACCTTATATTTTGTATGTATTTGCAGTCTACATATTTGTATTTATACTCTTTGCAAACTGAGCCATAGTTTCTTGGATACAAAATTTCTTGAAGAATTTCATAAAATGCCTCAATACTTTTGCCACAACTTTTCATATCCTAGTAAATTTTGAGGAACCAAATGCAATCCTTTGTGAATAATGCTCAAATGATCAACTGGTTAAAATTGATGTAATTATGCTGGTCTTTTTGCTTAAAAGAAAAGGGCGAAAAGCTTAGAAATTAATAGTAGGCCCCAATTCTTGATCCAATATAACTTGTAGGCCATATCCCATTTTACTAGTATTTTTTGCTTCTTAGACCATAAGAAAAATATCTTCAAGGGTATATGGTCTTAAAAGTTAAAAGGGCATGATCCATCAGTATTCTATTAACTAGTAATCTGATCATATCATTCTTTATGCATACAAATCAATATGGCAAAGTAAGCATCATTATGTCCTTATGGCTGGGCATCAAGATTTTAATAAAGCTATTCAAATTTAAATTATTTAATAAATTAATTTGTTTATTAATTAGGCAGCATCTTAGGCTTTTTCTATTATCGCATGGTGGAATGGTGAGACAGAGCACAATCTTGCTCCTTGAATGGAGAACTCAAATGTCACACTCCCATACAATGGGGTCCTGGGTCCTGTTTGGGGGGGTCGTTTCAGCTTTGATTGAGATGCTTTTCACCAGAAAATCAGTTCATAGTTGAGTTAAAGTGTATCTGGGCTTTTCACCAAACGCAATGCTTTTCATGTAGAGCCTACCTTCCAAAGCTAGAAGCTAGAAGCTTCTCCATAAAAGCCCTCCCCTCCCAAGTCCCAAATGGTAGTAGGGATACGAGAGTTGGCTTGTCGATAGGTTTGTTTCTGGGCCGGCCTGGAATCTAGGCTCTAGTTATGGATAGATACGAATTGAACTTATTGGAGTTTAGCTTGTGAAAAGCTCAATTTTTTATATGAAGCTTCTAGTTATGGATAGATACTAATTAAACTTATATTATATATTATATTTTTAATTTTTATATGTATAATAAGAAATAAGTTTTATATATACTTTTTATTTTTTATATGTATAATTTTTTATTTTTTATATGAAGCTTGACTCACTATTCAATTTGACCATATAATCTTATGAGTTGAGTCAAATTTGTGTTTATGATTTTAGTTCAAGTCGAAATAAAAAATACATGCTTTTGAACAAGTCAAATTTGAGTTCATATCTTTTCCCTTTTCCCTTGTATTGAATTCAAGCCTTGTATTTTTCCATCGAATCAAATTTAATTAGTCAAATATTCGATTCGACTTAATATGAATACACCCTTACCTCCAACATGTGAAATGCTAGCTATCCGCCTAATGGTGGATCCGCAGAATATGCCACTTTAGTCCAATAAAAATGAAACAGACGCGGTGTACCATCATTGGCCCAACCTAGTCTGATGCTTGATGGGGGAGGGGGGATGTAAATATGCTGTGAATTGTGATAGATATTTGGGCTGTATACATCATAGGATAATGTTAATTGTTGTTTCTTTTGAACTTTAATAGAGAGAGAGTTTGAACGTGTGACTATAAACCGTCAGAAGCGTCCAACAACTCTTATATGTCACCTTTTGAACTTCTCATATTGCTCATTTATGACGTAGACACAGCTCAATCTCCTGCAACCAACATTTTCAGGCTTTCAGCTATTATTTCTGCTCCTTTTGCAGCCAAAATTTTATCTTTCACCCCTAAACCCTCCCCCCAAATAAAAAAATGGTAAAATAGGCAAAGCCCATAGTTGCTTGCTATGCACAAGCCAATGCCCGATGGGATATTACCGTTTCGAGATATTCCTTGATTTGGGCTTGGGCCGAGTTAATCTTTATGCATGCTGGGACCCATTAAAAGGTGGTGCAAGCTGAATTTGGTCATTGTTGGAACAGCATGCTTTGGTGACAATACTATTCTTAGCGTATTCTAAAACCCTTCTTGTCCCCCTTCCATCACGTGCTGGGGCAGCCCACCAGCCACCTTACCCACCCAGGTAAAGCTCTGTTCGTCTGATTTAACCAACTGTCAGGATTGGGCAAGCGTAAAATATTAAAATATGCACCCTCATAAAAAAGGCCAATCCTCTACAGCTTGACGCGTGGAGATACTCCACTAACACGTATATCTTTAATCTTTAGTTCCTGGCCAAGTTGGCTTTCCCGTGTAACGAAGAGGCAAATGGTCGTGGTGGTCCGGGAAAAAAAATATGGTTTTGCATAAACATCACGACGTAGTACACCTCTAAACAATATTTTATTATTATAATATTATAACAAATCGTTAAATTTTCTCTTTATCTTTGGAAGTTACGAATTTTTATAGAAATTTTTAAATTTACGAAAGTACCCTGGCGGCCGTGACTAACACCGCGCGTGGCGTGGCGTGGCGTGGCGTGGCGTGGGGAGGGGGTGTTTTGTCGGTTATTAGTCGCTTTTCCTGCAGAAGGCGACAGTATCTCCCGTCCAGACTCCAGACTCCAGTCCACTCGATTTGGTGCGTCGCAGAACACTGAAAGTTAAATGGTTGTGTACGATTCCAACAACGGGGATAGCAACAATCAATGGCCATGGAATAAGGGAATTTAATGCATGCAACTAAAGATTGCGATCGCCATTTTTCTGTGGTTGGATCGCCTAGTCTTTCTTGATTGTGGGATCCACATCGTTAGTAATACCTATCAGGGACCATCCAAGTTGATGGTGTGAGACCTACCACATTAAATGTACTTGCACGTTATATTTATGACTTTATCCCATACGTTTACCAAAATCATGGGATTGCGGGAATCTACGGCGTCGGATCCTACTGCTCAGTGAAGGGACCGTATTGTAAGTTTGTAACCCACAACGACATTGACGCTTAAGTTAAAACTCAAAAGTCCGCGTTCTATGCACCCATGGATGCATTGGACGCGTGAATCCATCAATAATATCATTTTGAATTTTGGTTTCAGGTAACGGGTTTTCTATCGTTAGCATGAATCAGTTGAATCAGATACAAAATAATAAAATATACATTAAATCCATTCCAACTCCCTCTTCCTTCTCTCCTCCGCTGAGTCTTAACCTACAAACATTCCACATCCCATCGGCGATTTCATTTTACACTCGCATTTGTGGACTCGAAAACCACCGGCAGTGGCTTTTTCTTCTTCTTCTCATTACTCTTCCTCCTCTCCTTCCTCTTCTTCCAATCTTCTTTAAACTTCCTCTTCCTCCTCTCTTCCACCGAGTCCTAACCTAGTATGTGTTTAGTTCAGTTTATATTTTTCATCCAATATTTGTATTTTATTTGTTTATAAAACCAAAAAAAATAACCGTTTATGACAATTAAGTGTCAGTAGATTTTACATCAGCATAACAATAAACACTTGGTCGTTTGTAAAAACTTTAAAAAATAATTTTTCCAAAACAGAGAGAGGAACTGATAAGTGATGCCTGTCACAGTATTTATTAAATAAACGTCCACTGAACCAAATATCCCGCCAAAAACATCTCACATCCTACATCCCACCGATAAGGGAATAATAAACTTCCATGTTGCCCATCTGCGCATTGTTTTAAGAATCAATGAGACGATTCGGACCAGTTTTTTTGCTTTCATGAAAAAGGCTTTTAGAGAGGCTTTTGACAATACGAGAGGATGAAGACATAAACTGGGATATCAAAGATCAGAGGAAAAATCAAGGTTTATCACTAATTGGCAAGAGATTATTTTTTTAGGTATGCATATTATTCCCGATCAAATCCAGGGGATCAAATCATCAGGACCGAGTTGAGTTTTGAGGACTTTACAGGAGCTAGTTCGACAACCTCTTATTACTGGATAGATGTTGACTTGGACATGGTTGTTGGAACCGGGGAGGTTTCAAATTGTTTTTCTTCAAGTTGCAACGACTGGGATGAAGTGCAATTAAGCAATTAATACAGCAAGGTGAACCTACAACTGTGTTTATCTTGATCAGGTGACAGGAACTCTGATGGCCGCCTTGATTGCTCTCACCGTCGCAGAGCTAACAACGAACAAGGAGGGGAAGAAGAGATAGAGAGATGGAATGTGTTGCGCTGAGTTCAGGTCCACCGCTGCAACCGACCACAATAGGAAGCCTGCCGGTGTTGGCCCACCTTCGTTCACCTGAAGAATTCCGCTTGTGTAAGGGTTCGATCTATTGAAAATAGAAAACAGAAGCCTTTGGAAGAGGAAGCCAGAAAACGTAACGACGTAGCTCTGGCTGCCGATGGCCGCTAGTTTGGGTCACTGTCCGCTGCTGTATGATTGCCGGTGTGTGGGTAGGGTTCGGTGGAGTAAAAGCAAAGAAACTCTACAAAATGGGAGGGAAAATGAGGGGAGGAATGCGGACCGGGGATTTTGATTTTATTTGTCTTTTTGTGGACGGTTGAAACAGCTGTGTAAGGCCCATTAACATTATGGTAGCTTCTTATTGGTGGGTTCACATGTCCAGTGAATCCACAATGCATTGAATGCGAACTCAAAACTCAAAAGGATATAACTCCTACCAACCGAGTTGGCACGTAACTGGATTAGGCTCAGACGCAATGCGATTTAAAGCCCCGGTACTAATGGCTCTAAATCCACCTTTGAGAAGAGTGTAATGTTGCTTAGATAAAGTTTGATGAAAATTAAATTAAGGCTACTATGGGGCAAAAGGCGATAATGAAAAAAAAAGATATAGAAATGGGCAAATACAAATATATATACAATATATATTCATACAAAATAATGCAAAATACAAGTTTTTGCACTCTTTTGTATTTATTCTCCCTTTCAAATGGAGCGTTACTTGTTAATAGATTTGGGTAAAAACCCGATCCTTGCCTCGAACCTGATCTGATTCAATCCAAAAAAATGCGGACTAAGGTCCCTTATCTAGGACCCTCTCGGGTCACTGTCAGGTTACGTCTCAACATTTTCAAACCCGCATTTGGTTTGGATGGTTAAATTGTTTAAAACATTTGAATTTGATAGTTAAACCTGAATTGACCAGAACTCGTCTCAACCCAATTGCTAGATTTGTAGCGAAATACCGGATTAACCATCCAGGTTGAATTGACAAAATAATTAGTTTTTAGTTTTCACCTCTGCAGGGTGGGTTCGGGATGAGGAATCACATTCCCAATTTTTGACCCAAATTTTGAAATAAATCGCCGTTTTTTACTCCGGTTCCTGTTGAGGATAAAAGTCCTTCATCCCCGATCCCTAACGGGAAGGATTTCTCACGAGGACTCGTATCCTCAAAATTTTTTAACTTAGTATTTTTTGAAAAATAAATAAATAATTTAAAATACAAATAATATTTTAAATATAGTTTGATATATATATATATAACTAATATCATATATAATAATATATATTTAATATATATAATCGGGATCAAGGTGGGGCGGGGACCTCATTCCCCATATCCGACCCCAACCCTAATCAGGGATCTCTATTAATTTCTATCTGTATCCCACCAAAGCAATTTCCATCTCTAACCTCACTGGGTCAAGGAAATTGGTACTCATCCAAACGAGAAAAATTTCCATCCCTATTCACCTCTACATTTTCCTTTCTAATAAATAATAAATAAATAAATATCATTTTAGGGCCCATATATGTTCATAACAAAATACTTTTCTAACATATTCCAACATAATTAGTGTCCTTATGAGATTTGGACATACCAGGGTAAAATGTGCAAACAAATGTCATGTTGGAACGTATTGAAAAAGTATTTTGTGAGCAGGATCCAATATGGTTCATTTGTTAGGTTCTCTCAGGTGGGGATCCACTACCAGCAAAGTGCTCCCCAACAGACCACTAGAGCCGTATGTTGTATACATCTCCGTTACCGTTCATGGGAGATGTTCCCTATGTGCGACCATAAATAACTTAGGGACAGTGTTGGGAGTGTTTTGTGAAAACATATCTAAACTATTATTTCTAATCATTTGTAGTGGAAACCTAGTATCAAAGTTGAATGAATGGACATGCAACATTATATAGGAGGAGATATTCCCAATTCAGAGGGGGTAATGTATTATGGGTAGATATGAACAGAGTTATCGTAGACAGGAGATCCGGTGTCGATGATACGTGGAATCGGACCATATTAAGAAAAAACTATCTACCAATAAAACCTTCCAACATCCTCCCAACACGGCATATCTCGCCACGATTGCAACCACCGTTAAAATGGGATCCGCCATATATAAGATGTGTGGTTTAAGATCTTCGGGGGAGGGTGATGGAACGTTTTTTATTGGCAGATGATCCGGAGTGAAAAGGAAGGGATATAGTGAAAAACGAAATACATGGGGTGGCGTCAAAAATGTTCCAAATGACGCCTGAAAAGGGTATTATAGACTAGACGACGCCGATTACTTTTCTTGTTTTAAATGGGCGGAGGAAATACCAATACGCTTTACAGTTAGACAGATCCTCTTGCTTTTTTTACCGTCTTTTTTAACTTTGAAGCAATCCAGAAAAAGACAAAGAACCAGATATGACTTTGACTGGAGGCCGTTTTGGTCATTTTCGATCGCTCATTAAATTTAACGTTGGTGCACAAGTAAATTACCGCAAAAAAGAAGGGTTTTCTCGGCGGTCACCCGGGATAATCCGCTGCTGGAACGGGAATAAGAGGCTGAAAAAAGCGGTTAATAAATTAATAAAAATTAAAATATTTCTGGCGATGAGATGAAGAAAGAGGTTTTGGTATTGGAGGTCTTAAACTCGCAATAGCGGTGGGGTTTGGTGGTTTCTGAGAGACTGAGACTGTGAGAGAAAGAGAGAGGGGGGAGGGGAAGCGAAATCGAAACTCTGAGAAATTGTCACTGTTTTTTTTTTCTTTTTCTTTCTATTCAGAAAGAAATCAGAAAAGGAGAGCGGTTTTCAGGGGAGTTCGTTCATTTTAGGCTGTTTTCTGAAATCGGAGCACTTTGGACTTTGGAGAGGGCAAGTTATCACGTGTTCCGAGTTGATGGTTGCAGAGAAAAGGTTTTCGCCATGAACGGTAATGGATACAGCAGGATGGAGGCAGAGTATATATGGAGGCACCACCGGCACGAGACGAAAGACAATCAGTGCAGCTCCGCCCTCGTTAAACACATCAAGGCTCCTGTTCATCTCGTAAGATCTCATGATCAATCCATGTCTCCGCATCCCTCCTATATTTGCGGATTATTTTCACTTTTCAGTGTTATCTGATGTTTAGACAGTGTCTCCGAGGATTCAGGAAGGTCGATGTCCAGATCCTGCCTTTTCTGGACCAATTTTCACCGGTTTTATTTTAGTCTTTCTCTCATGTTTCTCTTACCTTGTGCGGATCTGAATGGCTCAGCTTGATCTGAAATGCTTTTGTCTCACCTCTAATGACTTCTCCGCTGAATCCAACTTTTTTTCTCGGGCTGTATTTTAGTTGTCCTGTTATCTTTCGTGGCCATAGAGCTAGTTGCAGTCAACTACAGGGTTCGGTATTGTCTAAATTTTTATTCTTAATGGAAGCTCAGTGGAAGGGATAGTTTACTTGGATATTGATAAATATTATAGTTTTTGGATAGATCTCTGGAAGTTTATTATTTCACAGTGATTTTTTTTTCTGTTTAGCGGGAGACTTTTTTCTGGCTTCGGAACAAATTTTCGCAAACAGCGAATTAATACATATTAGTAAATATGCTTTAATATCTTCGCTATTAAAATCTTTCGGAAAGATTTTATTGGATAGAATTGAGATAATCTGGTATCTGTCAAGTGCATGATTTGACCTCTGAATAATTTATGTAGGAATTGAGTTGGATTAGTTCAAGTCCTTTCATTGCTGATATTAATTCAGTGGAACGTCGATATATATATTTTCTATTTGTTTTCCATTGGATTGTTTCTAAATCATTTCCATACCTATTTCGTCAGGTCTGGTCCTTGGTGAGGAGATTCGATCAACCTCAGAAGTATAAGCCCTTTATCAGTAGGTGCGTTGTGCAGGGAGACCTTGAGATTGGGAGTGTCAGAGAAGTGAATGTTAAATCAGGGCTTCCGGCCACAACCAGCACTGAAAGGTTGGAACTTCTCGATGATGAAGAACATATACTCAGCATTAGGATTGTTGGTGGGGATCACAGGCTAAGGGTCTGCCCTTTTATCTTCTTCCTCTTCCTTTTTTCTTAATTTGTACTTTGCCTTATACTTTGCTTGAACAAATTCATGGATTTTTATAAGACTTTGTTGATAGACTAGATATCACATAGTCGTTCATAGGATATATGCGGATGACATAAATTTATTTGTGTATTGTTGGTCGGGATCACTAATAAGTCTATGCTGCAGTTTTTCTTTGGCACGTCTATGCATATGGTGTTGTTTACCCATGAGTATTTGGGTTCTTGCCCCATTATTTAAGTTTATTTTGACTTGTCTGGACTTGATAATATAATGTGCCTGCTGCATATAACCATGAACTGCAACTAATATGTTTAGGTCCTCAGATTGGTCAAAATAAGTTAAAATCAGATAGATTTGATGTCCAGAACTTCTTTGGATTTTTGTATGTTTCTCCTAGCCGTTAGTACTAGTAGGGATTGTCATCTTTCACTTCAATGCTCATCAAGATTTAACACTGTTTTGCAACTGTCATAGAAATTCCATCCTGTTAGCAAGCTCAAAGGTATAACTGAAAACTAATTGAATTTTATCAGACTCATGCTAAAAAACTGTCATGGTTCGTTTTAGCTTTCTTGGGGATGGATGAGAATGTTGAAAATTTCATGAAACATTTGAGTTGGAAGCTCACAGAATACCATTTGACATTTTTAAATCCACCTTTATTTGAGAAGTTTGTTGAACTATTTCAGGTTTAATTCTGATATCACTATTATCCAAATCCTATTGGTTTCTGGTTCAATTTCCCCCTTCGCAGTCTATTAACATGTATAATCAGCATTATCTGCTAATGTGCTATTTGTCCCTGCAGAAATCTATTGGGTGTCAACTTCATTCATAGAATAGCACTTCTACTGAATGTCTTTCATGTTTTTGTTGTATGTTTGTCTGTGTACATCTTTGTTGAGGATGGGAGTGAAGCCTGTAATATCACTGCTTACAGGTTCACAGGCACGTCTAGCTAAGGTTGATTTAAGATATGCAGAAATGTTCTTTGATTATATGACAGGAAAATTCAGATTCTGTTCCTGCTTGATTGCAATAATCTTTGCAGCTCTTATCTTGTAGGCAGCCAAAATTAGTTAATACAATATATTATTTTATAAGTTTTTCTTCATTTTGCAGAACTACTCATCAATCATTACCCTCCATCCAGAAGTTATTGAGGGTAGGCCAGGAACCTTAGTGATTGAATCCTTTGTGGTAGATGTGCCTGATGGGAACACCAAGGATGAGACATGCTATTTTGTCGAGGCCCTGATCAAGTGCAATCTCAAGTCATTGGCAGATGTGTCCGAGCGGCTGGCAGTGCAGGACCGGACTGAACCCATCGATCGAATCTGAGTAATTGGTGATTGGGGGAGACATTGGCTGAAGACTCCAATTCCCGTGGATGAAGCATCCAAGGCTTTTGGATCTTGGAAGCTTTGGAGACAGACCGGTAGTAACTTCTTCCATCTTCAACAGACTGCCCTCACTTCCTATTTTCTTTACTTTGTTTGTTATTTTCCCCTTTTGGTTTCGGAACGATGATGGGATATCCGGTTCTTCAGTATGTCAAGAACCATCATCTCTTCGATTGGTTTTTTTAACCTATCCATGGATTGGGAGAAAAACCAGAAAAGCGGACAAGAGAAAAGGGAAAAAAAACGAAACTGTTCTCTGTGATATTTCTGCTTTTTGGCTGTTTTAGTCTGTGTTGATCCGTGGTCATTACATATCACTGGTGAAAAGAGTTGGCGTTTATCTAGTGGATTTTCATGTGTAGCTTCCGCAGCTTATGGTTGCAAGAGAGAGGAGGAAGGGAGAAGGCAGATGCTGAGTTTGTCAAAGGAGTCATTATTATTATTATTATTATTATTATTATATAAGCATGTCCTTGCGGTCCAGTTGTGCCAACTTCTAAAAGTTATCCTTTGTTACTGTACCAATTGCTTCAAACATCCACTTGCCTGCTGATTTATACGTAATTTCACTGATCACTCATCATCATCTAAGCCTTGCTCCCATCTATAGATGGGGCCAGGCTGATTATTATTACTTTTTGGATCATATATCCTTGTTTTCTTTTTGGGTATTTTTATTTCCTCGGGCAGTCTAACATATTTGGTTGGTATTCCGGTCTCCTTAGTGCTTCGCACTAATTCTTTATCTATTGAACCGGTTTCAATTTTAGTGGCTAACCGTTGTTATCTCATTTATTTTAGAGACTCCATTGTCACCTTATCCTCTACCGCTTGCCATATTTATGTCACCCTTTGTCATTTACCCAGATTTCATCTACTTTTCTGATGCCTGCAGACTAGCATTTGCCATCATAAATTATTGAAGTGTGTTAAAATTAGGAACTTGTTTTGTGGCTTTTCCTTTTATTTTCCTTCTTTTGGGATGAAGAGAGTAATTTCAATTTATTAGTACATGCACTGGTTGCTATAAAAAAAAAGGAATATGCACCCGTTGAATTCCTGGGAGGTAGTCCTGGTCCCTACTTTTTCCTTGTGATGGGTACACCATTATATGAACGTTGTAAGGAAAATGGTGGATTTATCAGTGATGGGGGTTTTATTTGCATGGCCATTCTGCACTTGGGCCATTCTACTAGTTTCTAGTGCTAATTAAAATTCTGAATGAATTCCAGATCAAATTGCCTGCATGGCAAAAGCAGTGTAAGGCGATCGCCTTATAGTTAATACAATAAAAAGAAAATGACAAAAAAAAAAAGTGTTTTTTGTACTTTTTTCTCGTCTACGTTCTCCATTTTGATAAAAACTGAAACCCTATCCATTAGTCTATGTTTGATTCGAAGGAAAAGGTAGAGGTTTCCCTGCCATTCCCTACCTTTTCCTTGAGAAATCTATGGAAGGACAAAGTAGACAAACTTAAAAGTCCACCATACAGTTGAGAATTGCAAGTTGAATGCTGTGAAACTCCTTTGAGTTGACTTTTAGTTTTTACAGGGGTATTTTCGTTTTTCTCTCTTTCTGTGGTGCAAAGATTTTACCAACGAGATTTGGTGATAACACCACATGATGGGGTTGTATCCCGGTCCGATTGAATCGCCACCTGGATGCTGATATGGACGAGAATATGGCCATGAGCTTGGCCAGGTTGATGACATAGAGCATCATTCATTATGATAGAAGCATCAGCTATGATGTGCATCGAGAACCCCAAACCGAGAGGGGCATGTGGCAAACAACGGGCTCCCGCAGAGCCCCCCATGACAAGGAGTGCAAAACCACACTAGAACCTCGGCCGAAGGCCCCTCAGAACTCTCCATGCATCCCAAAAAGTGACGAGCACCACAGCATTCCCCTGTGGGTATTTAACTGCATGTAACATGAAGTAAAGCACTCTAACCATTTTAAACTCTCTCTCTCTCAGTTTTGCTCGGCTAAGACAAGTTCGATTTAGTAGCCCGACGGCCCGATGTAAGTCGGACTTGGACAAGATTTCAGGCCCGTAGGTTCAGGCTCGGGCCTAAAATATCGGGTCCGATTTTTTTTTTTGGACGGGTTTGGATTTTCTCATAAAAACCTGGCCTGAGCCTGATCCTAACTTGATAATGTATTATATTAATAAAAATATACTTTATATAATAAAAAACATATATAATATATTTTTTTTATTTTTTCAAGTAATAATATGACTTTTTATTTTTTTTAGGTTTTGAAGTCTTTTAGTATAAACAAAACAGTTTTTAATTGAATTGAAAAAAAAATCTTTTTTCCAAATTTCTAACCGGGCTCGAATTCGGGCTTGGGCTTCAGGCTTTTATATGAGGGCCAGGCTCGGACTCGGGCCTAAACATATTCTGTTAATGTAGAAGCAAAGCCCGGCCCGAACCCAGCCCGTAAACAGGCCTATTAGGTAACCACCTCGGGGGCCTCTGACTTCAACTTTTTATAGGTTGTCGGATTCTCACTAGCTTATCCTACACAGCTCATCTACTGCAACACATCCAATTCGATCCATCCAGTTTAGCGGAGCCTTTTATTTACTGTTTGCATATCTCATTTGGAATAACATTACCACGTTACTTCACAGCATGCAAGTTCATGTTTCCTATATGCATTTTGGCCTTTTGGGTTGACAAATTCTTATTGGAGTAAATGAGTGATCAACTAGGCACCATGACATCACATGTTCAAGATAACTGCTAGAATGCTAACAACTGGACATTAGTGTTGATTTATGAAAATTCAAGATACTTAGTTGTCACTAGGGATGAGCGGATGAGCAGTTTATACTTGGAACTAACCTCAAACCATCCTTGAACCAACACTCACCCAAACCTGTTCCTAGGTCTTAGGGTTTTATCCTACCTTTCTGACTTGGAGAATTGACTTTGGAATCAAGTTTGCCTTAAAATATATCCCAGAAAACTTTAAGGGTGTAAAGATTTGAACCAAAGCACACATGATTGCCAATCATGGTTTCACTTGACCATTGAGTCACTTAACTGATTTGATCATTTTTCTTCAATTCAATATTTGAATGTGTATGATAAATAACATAAAAGGTAAAATTTTACAAAATTTAAATTATAATGACAAGTTTTGAAATTTATATTAATATATTATGATAATCTATGGATTAAATTATTCAATCAAATTAATCAATAAATAATATAAATTTTTAACTATGGATTATTAATTATTAAAAGCAAGTTTTTTTAAAAAAACAGATTCATTTTCAAGGGGATAAAGAAAGAATAGGTTCCACATGTAGACCTTGAAACCGACCTTGACAGCATACATTCCTGATCCAAATATCTGGAATTGACCATCCCCTACAAGGTAAGTTCCAAGTTCTGCCTTCAAACTGAACCAACCCAACACATGCTCACCCCTAGTTATCATGCTTTGAAAGTTGATATCCAAGTGTCACTACCTAAAGTACATTACACTTGTATGTATTTTTCTTGAAAAAAAAAAAAAAGATCGAAGGACCTCTGCAACTATTGGCAAATTAATTAGGTTGGACAATAATGATAAGGTAAAATACAAAAACCTCCCTTGAAGTTTCTGAAAATCATAAAAACCTCCTCTATAGTTTCACTTTAGCAAAAATCTCCCCTCTATTTTTGAAAAATTCGACAACATCCCTTCCATCAATGACAAAACATGTATAATTACATTTTTACCATTAGACCTCATGGATATGATGGTGGACTGGCTGTTAGTGAGGGATTCTTATATTAAATTCAATGGCCACAGTGTGTTTCAGTTAGGGAGAGGGGAACACATCTGAGAATTTCTCAGTAACAGCCAATCTTTGTTTTAACATGGATGACAATCTGAACTGTTAGACATCCAACAATGGTACTAGGAATTTCGTTCAGCAATGAGCAGGAACAATACTTTATTTTCTTGTTTGTTATAGGAGGAAGCATGGTGGAGAGGTATGAGAATAAAATAAAAGAAAAAAATGCTAGAGAGGGGAAGATGGAAAAAAAATGAAATATAAAGATAATGGGAGAAAAAGGTAAGAGGGAATCTAGAGATTGAGACCTAATCAACGGATGAAAAACAGAGGATGGATTGGTAGAAAGAGGCAATGGCTTCAAGTTACAAATGGAAGGAATTGAGGCAAGAAGAGAGAGAGAGAGAGAAAGAGAGTGATTGAGAAAAATGGGGACCTTAATTGCAGTAGTGGTATGAAAGTGGTCACAGTAGCTTAGCCACTACTGTCGTTCGAATAGATGAAATCGATAACCAAGGGGGCGTTTGTAGTGACAGAAGAAAGTCAAACAATGGGAGATGAGGAGGAAAGGAAGAGAGAGAGAGAATGAGAAAGAGAGGAGAAAGGATGGTCGGAGGTGGAGATCAAATTCAATCACCGCCGTTGTGTCTTTCAGTCAAGGAGAGATGATGAATAGTGCTATTTCACACAGTGCATCATGAGGATTCAGCCTCAACGATCCAAACTGAAGGGATGAGAGATCTATCATATGGATGGCCTAACCCTGCAGGTAGGTTGGGCAAAATTTCAAAAATTTCTCTCTCCCATCTAGGAATCACATTCCCTGTTTTAGAAAATCGACATTTTCAATGATCAATCTTGAACCAAGAACAGGATCAGATCTGAAACCAAAAGGTAGGAGAGGGATATATCTGATACAGAGTAGCAGTAACTCCCAATGAATGTGTTCACGCCTAAAGAAATCTCAAAAAACTGATACCACTGAAGATGACACAGTGTAGGGTGGAGCAGAATCAACAGTGTTCTTCCCAAGAACTGAACCCTTCGGAAAGAATTCGATGGAGGCTGTGAGCACGACTTCATATCAGCCTTTTTCCAAAGACTGATGTTAAGAACTATTCTTGATCGTTCCTACAAGAATGGAGATCGAACTGGCAATTGGCGGCAACTAGAGGAGAACACAAGGAGAAGATGGCACAGTCACACTGTTGCTGTCTTCTC
This sequence comes from Nelumbo nucifera, assembly GCF_000365185.1. Next base: position 3,893,443 of record NW_010729101.1, on the reverse strand, counting down.
TCTATGTGATCTAAGATCTGATGCCTGGGGTTTTGAGATATCCTGAATGGTTCGCCCTCTCCTCCTTTTATAGACTTAAAGATATCAGCTCCTAATCCCATTAGGAGTTTCCTGATTCAAATCCTTATTTGAATCCAGACTCTGTTTAAGTGATAAGGATAGATCCTTATCTTATCTGCGGATTAGATCAGCTCTCCTAATCTCATTAAAAGGTTTCCAGACCCAAATCTCTATTTGGATCTAGACTCTCTAAGTGAATAGGGATAACTCCTTATCCTATCTATTGATCCAAATCCCAGATCTGCCCCTTCTTTAACTACAAATTAGACCAGTTCGAACTGGGCTTTAGGTCCAATAAGTCCATGTGCTCAGTAACCCTCCAAACTGCTGCCCAGTTGGGCTTCTTTGTATGGCGTGAGACCCAAACATTGATCTACACATCAGCCACATGGGTTCAGCCCATCCTTTATTACAAGGCCTGGCCGAATACACTGTTATGGACAGTGAACCCCTGAGCCCATCACCATGGGCTCTTAATGGGCCCAACACTTACACTAAGTGGTCCCTGGGCCAAGCCACCTTATAAAAACCCAAGGACTGTGGGCAGATGCAAGATTAGCCCATCAGGTATTACCCTCAATGGTCTTATACTTAACCTCTCAGCCCATAATGATCAAACATTGCCCGACAATAGAGGACATCTCCCTCGGCTGCAAGGAGCAGTGTTGCATTCTCTACTCACATTGATTCCGGGAATTAAAATATTTTGAAACCATATATATATATATATTGCAAAAAACAAATTTCAACGATTGAAATCAGTTGCCGGCAGTATTGGTTTCCATCAGAGAGAGTGCATCCCCGATCATTACCTTTGTCCGACAAAGGGGCTGATCCTGTCACTATGATCACCCACTCAAATGAATTCTTAGACTGTCCCAACATACCCAGGTTTTGACCATCTCTAAGGATCTCACTGATTGGCATATCAAATACAAGCCAATCCGACACTTAGTGCAGTATCATAATCGAATCTAGGGGTCAAGTGTAACATTCCAGTTTTGCCCACTAATCACCAAGGTCTAGGGTACTGGAATTTTGGTCCGGTTCAAGGTTTCAAGTAAACCTACACTGCATGTACCTCGGGTCTCACCCTGGCAGCTGAGACAGGCTACCCCAACCAACTTGGCGGCACATCAGTGTCAGCCTTATCAGGGTAAATCTCCCCAGATCTATCTAATGGCTGTGAACATTCTAAACTAACACGAATCTCATATGTGTCTTTTAAGGGTATTACACAGAAACACACCATCATAACATGAATCAAATATGTACTTTATTTATTTACATTAAATGTCATAATGTACATCATTCTGATTGGAGCTAAGGGCATACACTGTCTAAGACAAACACCTTTGCTTCGAGAATTCACAAGATGCTGAAATTGGGTCCAAGTATTGATGAGGAGATAAGAGTAGATGACATGTTACGCCACAAAGGAGGATGGAAACGAGGAGAGCAAGATAGAGGAAGTCAATTAGTTCTCTCGACGGCATGACTTGTGGATATGCAGGTTTGATTTTTTAGAAAAGCAAGCAACAAAGGTGGGGGTTCAGAGAGCAATAGGGGATTCAATATCCTGTTAATGCAGTGGCTCTCTTTTTTTTTTTTTTTTTCTAATTTGGGTCTTCTCTCCTGTCTTTTTTGTTCACTTGTTAAACCCCAAAGTTCAAACTTCTATGTTTTATATAGTTTTTCGTTGATATAGATCTCTGGACTTCCTTGCATCTCATCCTATCATAATCTTGCTTAGTAGGACGCATATTTCTAGATTTTGGGATTTATGTTCATGCAGTGTATAATTTCTGAACGTTGCCGTTTTGTGTTTCAGTCAAGGAGAGGGGAACGGTGAATAGTGTTATTTCCCGGAGAGAGAAATCAAAGGAATTAAAGGAAAATTAAAGAAAATGGAAGGTTGGAAAAAAAATTGATCATTATTTTAACATTTTCTGTTGGATCATTGACAGAAGGGAGGTGTTTATTGACTTTCAAAAATAAAGAAAAAGTTTTGCTAAAATAAAACCATGTTTATGGGGAAAGTTTTTGTGATTGTCAAAAACTTCAGGGAGGTTTTTGTGTTTTACCCATAATAATATCACTCATGCCCAATCAATTAGAAGTTTCCGGATCAAAATGTAACCATGGAAGGATCTCGGCAATTATTGGTGAAGTAATTAGGTTGGACAATATCACTCATGCCCAATCAATACTCAATAGGTTTCCAGATCAATGCAGCAATGAACCATTCAGGGTAGAGTGAAGGTAAAACCATCCCTCAAGGCCGAGTCCGTCTCCACTTGATGCCTTAACACGGCCACATGGGTCGTTTTAATTAGTCAAACTCTTAGACGTGTGAATACGTGATTGAAGCGTAAGAGACACGGACTCCAAGGAGCATAGCTCCCAAACATGTACGTACGTGGCCTACAAAAAGGAGGCCACGTTCCGTGCACCCATGGGTGCAATCGTCCAGTACACCCACGAATGAGAGATGAACACGTCATCTCATCCATGTTAACTTGAATTAACGGAAATTTTCTCCATTACTAATAGCTCGGTTGGTTGAACCGGTCATATTGTAATGTTTTGCGGTGCATAATTTTGTAATCAGTGGTTTATATGCAAAGAGCCGACTTCAAATATTCCGTTGTGACAGTCAAATGTCCAAACTTCAAATATTTCTGCTACCATCTCTCTCTCTCTCGTTCATGGGGACGTAGCAGCGAGGAATGGAATTGGAACTGCGAAACAGAGGAATAAGGAGGGTGTGGTCCATCCATCACGGCCTAAGATAGTACCTGCTGTAGAGAGATCGCCGCCTGTGGATATGGGAGCGAAGATGGTAGCAATTGCTATGGAACTGAATGTAAGGTTGAGATCGGCCGATATGCCGGAAACCATGCAAGAGCTAGCGTTCCGACTGACCAGGGCTCTGATGGATGCCGCCTCAAACAGCCCGAGACCCAACCTCACTCCCATGGCTCTTGCTCTGAAGAAGGAACCCATCTGGTGGTCCAATTAACGATTTTAAATTCTTGGACGAAGCCGCAGAGAAAGAAAATTATGTTTTTATTCCTCTTTAGTTGACTGTCCACAATTCCACATGTTGTTTAACCATCACCGGATATGTTATGATCGAACTAGTACGGTTTCACGGGATCACCGGAGAACCATGCTTAGATACCAACTTTCAAGATTTAAGATCTCGGGCGACGAAAGAGAATAAATGAACTTAAATCTCAAGTAGAGCCTTCCTTTAATTAGCTTAGCGTTAACAGTGGTGGCTGATCGATTTTGCAGGAAGTCGATGCGTCGTATGGCCCAGCTTGGCACTGCGTGGTGGGGAAGAGTTTTGGATCGTTTGTAACTCACTCGCGAGGAGGGTTCCTACACTTCTAGATCCACAAACCCTGTTTTCTTCTATTCAAAACGGAGGTTTGACGAGTCACAGGGCCTCCTCTGAAAGTCTGTGACCTCAAAAAATAAAAATCAGTGGGATATATCTTTTTTACAGTGTTATAATTGTACCTGAACTTCTCAGGAATCAATCAAAAGGGTGAATGGTACTATTTTGGCCTTCTCCATTGTTTTAGAATTCGAGTATTCTTTTTCCGTCCAGATATTTTGCACTTCCATTCCGTCTATGACAGGTCTCACTTGTCTGCTATGAGACAGACCAAATGGAAATGCAGTAAAAAAGAAGTGGAGAGAAAAAAGTTTAGGAAATTCCAAGTTTCCAACTCGACATCAAGAGGTTACTCTCTCATCCGACTGGAAAGACACGGTTCCATTGGCCCTGTTTATCCACACCTCCGGCACCATGAGCCAACCAAAAGGAGTGGCGCTTAGGCAGCTCAACCTTGCGGCCTCAGTACAGAACATCAAATCGGTGTATAAAATAACCGAGTCCTTTTCTCTACAGAGAGAAAGGATGGGTTTGTACTTCGGAGAATGAGCGAACTTGGCGAAGTGGCGGTGAAGAATAAAGAGGGAGAAGAGGAGGAAGAGGGAGATCGTCGGTGGGATGTTTCTGGGTTAGGGATCGGCGGAGGAGAGGAAGAAGAGGGAGTTCGAATGAATTTAATCAACTTTTTGTCTTTTTGTATCCGGTTCAACCGGATTCCAGTTACTAACGGTAGAAAATCCATTAACAAAAATCAAATTTTCAAATGCTACGTGATAGCTCCTTATTGGTAGGTTCACGCGGCAGAACGCGAAACTCTACAAAAAGTATGAGAATATAATCGACAGTTCTAAAACAGTATCCAAATGAATTCACATCTGCACCCACAGCATGTTCCAATCGTGTATTGGGAACATCTACTGGCAATTTCGAGAGATGTTCAAATACACGCCCGACAATGCACATCTCCCGAAGTTGAATAGGAGATGTTACAAGGTGGGGATATATGCTGTAGGGGCGTAGATGTGAATTCTTTCTTATTGACGATTAGCTAAAAATCCTCCTCTTAAATTAATAGCAGATTTGAAATTTTTTTTTTTTGGGGGGGGTGGGGATGCTACGGTACTTAATGATTAGTATATCATAAAATTCATAAAATAGATAAGACTTGGTGGAAAATGAATTATATAAATTACATGTAATGATTTCAATACACTGTACATTGCTCACCTCACAGTTAGAGAAGATTATACGTGGAGGTAAGGATTTTAAGCCAATGCAAATTCCTCTTCCTGTTGTTGCTGTTCAGAAAATCGCCCTTCCCGGCAAGGTAGAAGTATCTGCTTGACGTCTTCTGCACTGAGCGTCTCATATTCAAGAAGAGCATTTGCCAATGCATGTAATGCCTTCTCATGCTGCAAAGTGCAGGACCCTTGTCAAAAAATAATAATAAAAAAAAGACAAACTAGGCTTTTTGTCACAATTTATACCAAATATCCAAAACTAGGAAAAAGAATGTCAATTTCCTAGGTCACACAGGAGAACCCAAACTGAGCTAAGTAACATTACTAGATGGCTGGTTCACTACTTCTAGGAAGCACACAAAAGCCTATGCCATACCAGAATTCATAGCTAACACAGTAGAAAAGGCTAAACCAGGAACAATGTACTCGATCCATGTACTGAGTATTGGGTGATATGTGTTTTTTGACCCAGATAGATGAAACCCAAGACAGAAATGAGTCACCATCACTGCCACATGCATATATGAAATACCTGGGGTCCAGTTCCTCTACAATGTTAGTGTCCCAAGTCCCAACCTCAGGAAAAGGAATAACTGAGATAGGTACCTCCCAGTTTAAAACTTTAAATCATGTTCTGCTTTAGTCAACCATGCTTCTAAGCCTAGCAGGTGGAGACCTTATGTTTTCCTTGTAAAAATTATGGAGAAAAATAATCTTACAAACTTACCTTCTTTAGTAGAGCTTTAACACGATCATATGCCTCTCTTAGGATTTTCACCACCTGCAGTGTTCAAATTACATTTATTATGATTGCATAATGTGTAACATTAGAAAAATAGATCCTGATTCATAGCATTGGGCCTAAACATAGTTGTCAGAATTTTACAATTTAGGATATGATCTACAATTCAAATATTATACCTGAATCATTTTCTGAAAAATCTTACAATAACAGTTAATATTCTGATTTGATTTAAGACTTACGATTTATATAATCCATGCAATTCAAATCAATTTGATCGAGACCTAATTTTCTACTTTGTCATTCCTTTATCTAATTTTTATGAAGGGACTTTAATTTTAAAACTCTTACTCAAGTAAGATTTACTAAGGTTACTTAGGACTTATTTAGAAACCTTATTGGGTTTTGCTGTACGTCATTTATAGGTTAAAGAGCCATCATAGTGGAACACCTAGTCGCCTATGTGCCTACAATTTTACAAAGAAAAACTAAATTCTAGATCAGTTTCCTAGCTTTAAATACCAATTGCATGCAATTCTTTTGGTCTAGCAATAGCATGCATATAGATTGATAAATAGCAATGCTCTTTAAAAACATCAACTTTCCTCTCAAAACATGGCAAACCATCATAAATGAAAGGCAATAAGCAATTTCAATCTATTAATTTTATTATTCAAACACAGCACTTTAACATAATAAGCCTGCAACTACATGTCCAAAAAAATATTAGACTAAAGATTGCTATAATTTTATATTAATAAAATTTAAGAGAAAGAATATAACTAAAAGAAAAATGAACAAGAGGCAGAGAAAAAAAATCTTTTATCCTTCTTTCTTTGTCTTTTCAAAACCCTTAAATAACCCTAAAATAAGGCATGAGTGATATACATAACAAATAGTACAATGTATTTAATGCACATTCTAATAAGATGCAGGCATTTTACTAATACTACTATAAGGTGCACTCCTTGTCACCTAGAAGTGTGCCTTTTTTTTTTATCAATAGGAGTGTGCCTTGTTTCCTAGAACGGTTATGGGCCTTATGGCATTCAAGCTAAGCACCCCACTGAAGGCATCTTTTCACTTAGGCAACACCTTGACAACCATTGTTTATGAGTACGTACATGGTAGATATGAATTAAAAATGGGGTAAAACAACTATAATCTAAGGATTACAATATAATTGTGACTTTCGGAACAGAACACACCTCTGCATCAATGCGTGATTGCATGTCTGAACTTGGTCGCTCTTTGATATAAATTGGTCCAATAGTATTACTCATCCCACAAGTAGTTACCTTGCATAGAAAAGATACTCAACTCAGCAAAGCCTTCACCAATTTAAGGTAAAATCGATCCATCCATCATCCATGCCTTATTGCAATATAAGGTAAAATATTAATCATTAATTTCTTCTTAAGTTGTAACTTATAACCATCAAAATTTCATTGTATACTCAGGACAAGTTTAACAAGTGAAAGAAAACAAGAATTTATAGCAAAATGGCACAGAGCTTTCATCCTTGTAAAACAATTATAAGAATGATAAATCATTTAAAATGAAGAGGTAATTGCAAAAGAGCTTTGAGAAATACCATATATTGTGCAAGCTCTGTTGCTGTGTGTAGATCATTACTTGCTCCAGTTGTGACATGTTCCTCACCAAAGATGAGTTCTTCGGCAACTCTTCCCCCCATACAGACATCTAGACGTGCTAATAACTGCTTCTTGCTAATTGATGTCTCATCATTTGAAGGGAGCTGAGTAACCATACCAAGGGCAGACCCCCGTGGAATTATTGTTGCCTTGTGAATTGGGTGTGCGCCATCAGTATTGAATGCAACAATTGCATGGCCACTCTCATGATATGCAGTGAGCTGAAAAAAATGAATAATTATTTCAGTATAACAGTTCTTATGAATTTTACAGACAGGTAAAAATAGCATAATTGTATATGGTGCACATGTAGGAGCAATTACCACCATTCAAGAGTTCATGGGTTCCTCATCTAGGATATACTAAAGGAACATAAATTGGCTGATTTGGCAACCCTATCTACACCAAACCTTTTGACAGACTAGTCCCAGCTATGTACCAGATTGATGGGAATTATATGTATACAATTGTTTAAACATACCAATGGAGAGACTATCCTTAGTTTCTAACTAGTGGCTTACTGTTAATTCTGTCTTTGCAATACCAGATTAAATGGGACCACAAGAAAAAAGTTTCCACAGAAAATACAAATTTGGAAGTTGAGTTGAGTTGAGCTTTCCCTTGGAAATATGTTAGCTTGTAGGACACCACCATCTATCAAATATCAGAGCTCACACCTGCTGCCGGGAACCAAACGAGTTCCTAAATACATCTGCTGCAATCTGAAAGATAATTAATGTTCCCCCAGTTTATATTTCTGTTGGTCCTCCATTACACGTTTAAGTTAGTAGGTCTTCCATCTTTGTACACATGGCCCAATATAGCATTAAATATTACCATCATAGCAAGAATCCATCCCGTGGGTTGTCCAAAGTACTGATAAGGAGAGGAAGAGAGAGAGAGTGAGCGAGAGAGAGAGAAGGTAGCTGTCCAAAGTGAGATTTTAGATAGAACCAATGAAAGAAGATGCAGTATTTGTACTATATCTGAATTGTTACACTTGATTAACTTCTATAAGAAGTGAGAGCCTCCTATGATCCTATAATTGCATTTACTATCAACCACCTGTACTTTCTCAAAGAAAGCACACCTACCTTCTTTGATTCTTCTGATATGAACATTGTCTTCCGCTCAGTACCCATAATTATTCTGTCCTTTGCAAACTCCAGCTGTGCAGCAGTCAACTTCTCAGCACCTTCAACAGCAGCTTTAATGGCTGCAATATTCACCAGGTTCGCCAAATCTATTGTAATGAAAAGGGAAAGAACAAAGTAAATGCACTGGGTTTCTAACATATATATCTCAACACATTCTTCACAAATATGCTCTTCAAGTGATTTTCTGCCACCTAAAGCAGCCTAAATGGCCATAACATTTACCAGGTAACCAGATCTATTTGAATAGGAAGCAAACAAAGCCAAAAAAGAAGAAAGAAGAAGATAGATAAATACGATGGATTCTACCATATTGTATGTCTCAAAAACATATACCTAGGGAGTTAGGATTTTCTGCAAATATTGGCCTATGAAACACAGCAAAATACATATTGTATTAGGTCAGGAGAGAAAAAAACCTGCACCATTGAAGCCAGGTGTACCACGGGCAAGAGCTTTGACATCTACATCATCAGCCAACGGTTTGTCTTGCAAATAGAGTTCCAATATTTCTTGGCGTCCCCGCACATCAGGACTAGGAACAACAATCTGGAAGAGGTTTTTGTGAAATTTTCATTCCTCACTTGGCAATGTTAGACTTATTTCAATATTCTTGTTAGTCAAGTTTATTGCTCATTTACTGTTTCTGTCAATTGCAATCTTTCTTTTTAAATAACTTTTTCTACTTTACTATCAAAAAAGTACTTCCAATAACTAGATTTTTCAATCAGAAGACCATCTACAGCACGCACAAGAAGCAATCTGTTCTAAGTTGAAGGGGAGTAGTAAGAAATGATTTAAGCACTCGTAATTTAACAATGGATATGGCACTAAACAGGAAAGAATGGCAAAACAGGATTCATGTAGCCAACCCCATATAGTGGGACAAAGGCCAAGATAATGATGATGGTTTTCAAAGATGCAGCCTCAATAAAAAGAACTGGGATGAACACAATAAGCAAAAACAACCTGGTTAATTCCAATTACAGTATGTGATTGAAGTTTACTTTCCCACCAATCTAATGACCATTTAGATGACCACATTCAAACTGAGAGGTAGAGCTTATTTGTTAGCATGGGGTTTCAACTAGAGCAAAGATTTTTGCAGTTAGACAAGGACTAAGACTTGCTATTTCATTAAATATTACATATTTAATTGTAGAAGGGAACTCTAAATAGGGAGCAACTCATAAGTTGATAGCCAAGCAAAGCAAGGAGCAACAAGAAATTAACTATTTTGGTGTAATCCCTCAGATTAAGGGTTTGAAGAGAGTATAAATAGTGGGGGGTTGGGGGCTAGCAAGGGCTAGCTGCTTCTAGGAATGCTAGGCACAACGCATATTTGTACATTTTACTTATTAAATCAATAAATTATATTGTCATTAATGAAAAAAAAAACACAAAAAAGAACATCTTTTTTGGGATCACGAGGGATAACTAGAACAAAATATTTAAGAAGGAGAGGTTTGTCATTTAGAAGTTGGAAATTCAACAAAGGCTCCAGCAAAACGCTCTCAAGCGATATTCATCTCTAAAGCTGGGACTATCAAAATCTTTAGATTAAAAGACAATTCAAACATCAAGTCCTGAATATTCCATTTCACATACCACAATAATTTTCAAGAGATCATATAATTAAAGAAATTGCTTATATATATTAAAAACTACCAAAAAAATAAATAATTCACTAAAGAACTTACATGCCTGTCGAATCTACCAGGCCTCGTCAAAGCCGGATCAAGAATATCTGGCAAGTTTGTTGCAGCCATCAATATTATGCCCTACCAAAATAAAATCCATTTCAGAAAATACAAAAAAAAAAGTAAAATACTGAAACAATGCAACAAACTTCAAATATACCTCATTCTGCTCAAAACCATCCATCTCAACAAGCAGTTGATGTAATGTTTTCTTTGTATGTCCTTCCCACTGCTTTCTGGTGGAACCAACAGCATCAATTTCATCAATGAAAATGATGCAGGGTGCCTACGAACAATAATTGAATGAACACATCAAATTAGTAACAAATACCAGAAAATTGTGCTATCACTTGGATGAAACAAAATAAAATAACTAAATAAATAAATGATTAAAGGGCATTACACTCAGAAACAAAATAAGAGAGTGAAATAACTATATTTGTTCAACATTTCAACATAATAGTCAAGAGATCAACATAATAGGAGTAGCTCCAATAGGTGATAAAATGAGATAGAGTAGACTAAGATGGTCTGGGCACGTGCATAGAAGACCACCAACTCTGCCAGTTAGAAGAAGTGATTTGTTACACATTGAAAGGGGATAAAAGATCTCGGGTAGGCCAAAAAGGAATGGGTATAAGTAGTAAGAAATGATTTAAACACTAATTATTTAACAATGGATATGGCTTCAAATAGAACGGATTGGTGAAACAGGATTCATGTAGCCAACCCCATATAGTTGGGACATGGATGATGATGAGTCATTAGATCAACATATGAAAGTAAATAGCTTATATTAAAGAATAGAATAATAGGAATTAAGATGTAACCAAATTCTAACACTGAGTGCGAAGAAAAGTAGGTTAATTACTGATCACTTGTAGGCATTTAATTTGTTCCACTTGGTGGTAAATCATCCATGAGGAAAGAGGAGAGGATCACTTAAAAAAGGAGGTAAACATATTTTGTTGTGAATATTAAGAAGTGCAAAGAGTAGAGATTGTGGGTCTAACAATGTTTCACACCAATTTGTATCCCTGTAATGAGAGATACTTTTTATTTATACACCGTTAAAATCATGCAAAATTATGATAAAGACCCCAGTGGTACTGATACTACGATTAGGTCCCTGACTATATATTCTCTTCCTGAAATAACCCTTCATTATCAATGTCTTCACCCTATCACTGACCCAGCCAGTTGGACTGTTTAACCTGTCACGCAGCACTGGTTTTTTAACTCCTAACCTTCCTTTATTTTTTTTATTCATCAATCTAACCTACCTTTATTCAAAAACCCATTGACTTGGTTAGAGACCCAGAAATCGAGGTGATTGAATAGTTGATCTGATTGACTCAGACGACAGATCATGGGTTACAAATTACTATATATTTTTTATTTTTAGATTTAAACTTTTTTAATAACACCTATAATTGTGTATGTGCCCTAGGAGTGCAAGCTGGATACTTGATTTTAAGATTTTACACTGCATCACGGGTTTCCATGCCAGGCCCATTCAAATTTTGACAAAACCCCAACTCGAGCCTGCTTAAGTTGCACACCTAATGTACCCTTAATATTAATCCTTATTATGATAAACAAGAGTATCTTTTGTCCATTAGGGATGTGCCCAGTCTATAAAAAATGGGATATCGCCAAATCAGGTCCCTTCAAAAATCATGGTGCTGGTATAGGTTACCAGCTATCAGACCTTAATCATTGGGATCATTTTATTTCCAAAGGTTGGAAACTCTGCTCTAAACCACAACTCAAAGGTTAAGTGCAGAGTCACCCTCAAACCACAACAAAAGATACTTGAAACAGGTTCCAGTAAAAAGATCAGTAAGACTGCTTCCATGTATAATGTGATTCCAATTCACAATATAAATAGTTTAGCAAGCCTTTTAAGTACACAAGACCACAGTAATGTCAAGCACATATAAATTAATTCTCCATCCTATTTTTTATTTCCACAACTTTCTCATATCATTCAACTCTTGTGGGGTCCTTAATGAGCACTAGTGGCTTCATGAGAAACAAAGCTCTCAGAAAAATGAAAAGAATAAAAGGCCATTACCCAGTGCCGGTCCCAACTATCAGGGGTCTCGGGATGGACTGGATACAGACCTAAACATTAGCTTTTCTTTTCTAGTCACAAAGTGGGAACTTGATACTGGAACACTACTCTCACGCTTGTCAGCCCAGTATTTTACTATTGAACTAGAAATTTAATGGAAAATTTTTAATAATTTAACTAACAAGTAACATGGGGCCATTACTTGGTGAGTGGTCTTTATCCAGTCTATCACTACCAAAACCAGGGATACATTTGAAATTTAGCCTCAATTTACAATTTCCATTTCATCTAATCAAGCAATGTATACATCTCTTACAGTTTCAGGTCAGCATTAAATCAAGAAGGGGGAGATAAAATCCCAAAATATAAATGCAACTGAAGATTGAAAAGTTATTACTCAATTAATCAATATGAGGTTTTACTGAGGGGGAGATAAAAGCAAAATTATAGTGTACTATCAATAGTGTACAGAAGATATTGCAAAGTATCACCATAATTTTTGACTATCAAAAAAGAAAAATAATTTCTGCAGCATATGATTCTCGCATGGTATTGTAATACACACACATATTCAAATATTTCTATTTTCAGAAATCAGAAAATCTCCACCACCTTTTTCTTAGCAGCTTGGAATAAGGAACGCACACGTCGAGCACCAACACCAACAAACCTGGCATACAGAAGCAGAACAATAAAATAATAAACTTAAAAAGCACCATAATGTAATTCCTGACTCTATGTTGTTTTGAGAAAGCAGAAAGCTACCTATGAAAACATACATAACATGGATGAAAAACTCCAGGACCACAGATTGCTAATATATATTAGGCCCCGTTTGATTCACGGGAATAGGGGTACGGAATCGGAATCAGAATGGGCTATTCCGATTCCAACTGTTTGGTTGGGTGGAATCAGAACCCCATTCCCATTCCTGCTGGAATGGCATTCCTCCCATTTGAGGGAATGGCCATTCCCTGCCCCTCCCTTGGGAATGAAATCCTATTCCTACTGATTCCAATTTCGATTCCCATTTCTGTCTGAACCAAACATACTATGGGAATGGACCATTCCGATTCCGATTCGGAGGATTCCGGTTCCGACTGCGAACCAAACGGACCCTTAAAGTAACCAAAGCCAAAATCTCAGCTAAAGGAAAGAGAAACTAAGCAGACTGTCAGGAAATAGAACTAGACATTTGATAAAGGCTGAAGTGGCTGAACTGAATAATCCATTGCTTTGTCTTTTTAGTGAATAAATCATTAAGTGGGTTGTGAGCTCTTTAATACATAATGACCGAACTGAGAGTTGGATTGATTACCATGCCCCTAAATATTTTATTGATTACTTTATCAACTAAAAGATAAAGCAATAAGTAATTAAGTTCAGTCATTTCAACCGCCCCTTGGCATCTCAAAATCTCTACAAAAAAAAAAATCATATTCATGTCATCAATGCAAATTGTTACAAGAATGAATGCCAAGCATCTCAGAGGAAAGAACATCCTTCAATTTGTATAGACATTTTAAACCATGTCTGTAAGAAGTTTAACAAGGTTTACAAAGAGGAAAAATAAGAAGCCTTAAATTTGTATCTGCAGAATCCAACAAGTAGTGTTAAATAGTGGATTGGGCCACAGGGGTTTAAATGACTGATATGTTTTAGCAACTTTTCCGGGTTAGGGTTGAGATTTTGTCAAAATTTCAATGGGCCCAACCCGAAACCCGAGCCCAAAACAGTGTAAACTGTTAACTCGGGCCAACCTGACTTGCACCCCTAATTTTTGCTTCTTAGATTTGGAGTGGGTGCTTGTTTTATGGGGCATAAGGCAGATGGTAGAGAAGCCTTTTTTATCGTCTTTGTTATGTGGTGTTGGTATCTTGGTAGGGAGGTGGAGTGGGGGATGTTTACTTGTGGACCACAGTGATGCCTTATCACCTGAGACTATATCTATCTTTTGTTTTTTCTGTTATAAATTTTTAATGAATTTTCATTTTAATAACAAAAATAATGACAATCCCCATTTATACCAGTAAAACACATAAAGCACTTGTCATTCCCAAACAAGCCATCATGAAACAGGATATAAATAATATGGTGTCAACCATGGTCGCAATTTCTATAAAAACATAGTACATAAAATATCCCTATTTTTCCAAGGCAAACAAAAACATCCTCAACAAAACTAAGTCTTGTCCCAGCTATATCGGGTTTGGTTATATGAATTGTTCCTCTATTCCACTCTGTGAATCCTAGAATCAAAATTATCCAAATATCTCTTGATATTTAGATGATATTTCAAAAAGTTTTATATATCAATGAAAATTTCAATTTCTTATGTGCATGTATTCCAAATTTTGCCAAAAATATTGGAGAAGTGTCACCGGTATTGCCAAACTCAATTGGAAACAATCTACATGGAAACATTCAAACCACACATGAAAAATTCATTGATATATAAAAAAATTGCAATATCAGGAAATATCAAGAGATTTGATATTTGGATCTCTGAGGGTATTATGGTTCAACTGTACTAGAGCATTGTACTATGCCTCATCTAGATTCTAGTGTCATATTCTGTTAAAGCATGAATAAATTCCTCTGTCACAGCCCCTTTTTTTGAAAAAAAAAAGTAAAGTAAATTTTATTCAAATGCAGAAAAGATCATTAGTACAACACAGGCATAAGGTCCACGCAAACATAGGCAGCACCTTGACAGCAACACACTCAGACTCCAGAAGTTAACAGAATGGAGAAGCTGAACTAAGGACTGACTGGAGAACTCCTTAGAAACAGAAGCTTAACAACCCAGTCTACTAATAGAAACATTGAGAAGCAGTCATCTTCAGCCCTACATTTGTTATTAAATATTCTCCTATTTGGCTATTTCTTTCTGTCCACAAAGTTCAAACAACTACTGTAGGCACCAATTCCCACACCACCTCAGGATATCCTTGGTTAGACATCTCCGCAAAGAATCCATCCACAACAGGAAACTAGTTCTTGTAGGTACAATAGATTAATCCCAAACTAAATTACTAGGTAGACCTGTTCAGGGGCTAGGCTTCAGGCTTGACTTAACACTGTTGGGCTCGGACTCAGGGCCAGGCCCATTCAAATTTTGGCAAAAGCCAAGCCCAAGCCTAGCCTTTGAATGGGTCTATTACTAGGGAAGTAAGTACTCCAAGGGCCTCTCAGATGTCTTACAAAAGATTCAACACTGAACACACTCTCACCCTCCCATTTCCAGACCCACTAGTCTTACTGGCCCACTCTAACCAACTGGTTCTGCAAAATCTGAAACAAATCAGCATACTGTCTATCTCCCAATTATGAAGCCTCAGATTAGGTAACCAAACTATCTCCCCCCTTAAATTTTCATAAGATTCCTTCACAGAGCATCTTTGTTAAGAGTTAACCAAACAGATGAGGAAATAACTCCTCTAGAGATCTCTCTGTGCACTACCTATCTTTCCAAAATTTCAACCTAGCACCATCGCCCAGCTTGTATGCAATACCTTCTGAAAATGGCTGTCAATTTTTTTATAATAAAAATGGCTGTCAATTTTCAATATTCCCTTCCAAATTGAGCTGCCATTTGAAGTAATGGGTCACCCAAGGTCTATTCACTGCTAGACATACTTGGAGGCAATGAGTTTCCTCCACAAATCTTCTTTATCCATCCCAAATCTCCAGATCCACTTACCAAGCAAGGCTACATTGAAATGCTTGATTCTTTTAATACCAAGCCCACATCTTCTATAGGAGTACAGATATGGTGTCTTGGTCCCACTTGACCTCATGAATTTTATTCTCCTCATGTCATCCCCACCAAAGGAAATCTCTTTAGTTCTTCCCAATCCTTCCGGCTACCTTCATAAGAATGGGGAAGATTGACAAGTAGTAGGCTGGTCCAATGTTTTAAAACACGGAGGTGTGATGCGAGGCATTCCACTACCTAGAGGTGTTAGGTGTAGTAAAGAACGTAAGAGGCGTAAGCCTCCTCAAGAGGAGGGGGATGAGGAGGAAGGAGGAGGAGGGAGGAGGAAGAAGAGGAAGGAGGATCTCATTTTTCTTTGTTTCTAATAAAAATCTTTTATATTCTTCCCTTCCCTTTTCCTTTTCTTTTCTTTCTCTTCCTCTTTTTTTCTCCCCTTTCATTCTTTTTCTTTTCCTTCCCTTTCTTTTCCTTTCCTTTCATTTTTTTTCTTTTTTTTTTTTTGTCTTTTTATATGAGGTGTGCATGAGGCACATGAGGTGTATGCCTCTTGCACCTAAGGTGTACACCTCAGAGGTGTCAATTCCTCTGGCCTATGCCTCAGGGCATTTTGGAGGTGCTGCGCCTCCAGGCGTACACCTCCCACGCCTTTTAAAACACTGGGCTGGTCAGGCTGGCCAAGATGCTCTTGACCAAATTCACAAGCTCATATCTTTTTAGGCCTTCTCGTTGTTTTAAAGCCTTCAATTTGCACCAGAGCATCCACAAATAGCTGTTTTTGGGAAGTGGGAGTGGTTGGCAGAATAACAAAACCCCATTAATCAACTAATGGAGTCACTTTTCTTGGGCGTACAAGTTCTTGAGTTTGTCTCCTGGTTTCCAATCCTCCATCTCAATATCATTAATTCCTTATTCCATCCAAGCTCATTGTATGACATTATTTTTTTCTTTTGGGCTTCATCATTTTAACGTAATATATTATTTGAATTTCCAACAGTATGAATCAGCAAATTCTAGTGCATCTAACCAAATATAGTGAAAATTTATATCACCACTGTTCAACCTCTAACAAAAGAAAATATTGATTACAGAGCAACCATTACCCTACAAAGGTCAAAACTAATACAATATCTTAATAGATCTCAAGTCCCACACATCTAAAAGGTCTTCTAAATGCATACTCCTTTAGAAACTTCTTTATTAGGGCAAAAATAACCATTACTTGCGGTGCTTACCATATGTATAAAAATATTAAATATATGAATTTCTATTTTTGTTTTCCAAAATACAAGTGTGGAACTTTTTTATGGCATGAAAGTATCTTCTTTTTCCAATAAATGGCTGAAACCATGGATAATTACAAAGAATAGTATGAGACATAGACAATAGGTACTTACATTTCCTCAAACTCAGACCCTGCTCTGTAGAAAAAAGGTACCCCAGCTTCTCCAGCAATAGCCTTCAAGAATGCAGATGCAGGAATCATTATATCCAGAAACAAGAATGAATCACAAAAATTAAATAAATAAATAAAGTCATAAAATATTGATAAACAAGCTGAATGTCAGGAAATACATATGCAGATGAAGTTTTATAACCTGTGACTCACAAGTTAATCGAAGTAATTGCAATTAGTTTCATAAGACCCAATTTAGGGCTGCAAAAACATGCATCCTGAACGCATTAAAAATCTGACAATGTATGCATGCAAAAAGAAAATATGAGAGCACAAAGAAATCCACAGTTCATGCAATTCTACATTTTCCTAATGGGAGGAAATGAAATTGCTGCAATTCTGATCAGTGAGAAAACAGTTGTTTAGAAATGAAGTTAAAGGAGGGAAGAAAAGGAAAAGGAAAAGAAAAGAAATACAAGCTCCAAAAAGATAGGAGGTTAGGTCGTAACCATATTAGGATATCAGCACCATTCTACAAATCATTCTTGTAAAGAGACTGGGCTGAATGGGCCCTAGTATCTTTTCTTGTAGTATGTTTTATTTATTTGTTAGCTAATGGGCCTGTTATTTCTTTTGCTAGTTCTCTTTATGTTACTGCCTAGCTGGCCACCCACTTAAGGGTATACTTGTAATTATGTTAAGATTGAAGCTTAGTAAAAGGATTAGAGAAGGGAGGGAAGAGATATTTGAACTCTTCTTCTTCCTCCTCCTCTTTTCTCCACCTTCCTTCTCTTGTACTGCTGTTCTCTTCTTTTCTTCCTTTTTTTCTCTAATTTTTCCCAAGTTTACATCAGATTTAGAGGACTGATTTACATCTTGGTATCAGAGCAGGTTTCTTTCTTCCTTCTTTTCTTCTTTCTCTTTTCCCATACACCCTTCGATTAAGAGAGCGTATGGAGAGATAGGTTCTCTATAGTTCAGAGGATCTTTGGCCTACTTGGTAGAGGGTTTGGAGAGTGTAAATGTGGTCAGATATTGCCAAGAAGTGGTGTTGTACTGTTTCTGCCCAAAACCCTAGCCGATTAGAGATTTTCGAAGTTACAAGTAAAAGTGAAGCTTTGGGTGTGGCACTCTATGCTTGGGAGGTGTCTTTTGACTTCTAAAAGAGGGCAGTTCAGGTTTGGAAGAGATTGGAAAGCTCTGGTAAGAGCGGCTACATCTTCTCTCTTCCTCCCCAACAGCCGGACGCAGTGAAACCCTAGTTTTCAAGCATCTGGATACTGGTTTGACTTCAAGTAAGTTTATAAGGACCAAATTTCTAGTTTTTTTATTTTCGTTTGATTAATAGAGCAATACGAAAGCGAGTTCAAGCAGGTGCCGATTTCCAGGCTTGGCTCGATAGATTCCGTTTTGACTGGTGTGACCACAATCAAGCTAGATGGGACAAATTATCTTGCTTGGGCACAGTCTATAAGGATTTATGTCTGTAGTAGAGGAAAATTAGGGTACCTCACAGGCAGTAAAGTGAAACCCGAAGAGACAGACCTTGAATATGAGAAATGGATGCAGGAGAACTATATTGTCATAGGATGGTTAGTCAACTCTATGCAGCCTCATATAAGTGTTACTAAAACTTATTCACAAAAGTTGAATGTGGCTAGAGTCTACAAGCTGAAAAGTGATGTGAAGAACCTAAGGCAAGGGGAGAAGAGTGTGGCAATCTACTATTCTATACTGAAATCCTTATGGCAGGAAATTGACGTTATGGAGACAGTTGCATGGGACTCTAAGAATGATTCAGAAATGTTTAGGAAGTTGGTGGAAAGAAACAGGGTGTTTGAATTTCTTACTGGACTCAACCCTGAGTTTGACATCATTAGGCAGAATATTCTAGCCAAAGATGATGTTACTTTTGCCCAAGCATATGCTATGGTGAGCAGTGAGGAGAGTAGGTGGCAGGTTCAGTTACAGAGTCCACCTACGGAACACTTTACACATGCGGGAATAAAGCCGAAGGGTCCAACTGAGAAGAAGGAAGTGTGTGAATATTGCAAGAAACCGAGGCATACGAAGGACACTTGCTGAAAGCTTCATCCTGATCTTCTTCCTGACCAGTTTAAGAATAACAACAATTTTAAGAAGGGCAATTAGATAGGAAAGTCGAAGACAGCTAATGTTGCCACAGTACCAGAAGGAGGAAGTAAGGAGAGTGAAGAAAAGTCCACCATTGAACAGTTGACAGCAATGAAGGCAGATTTTGAAAAGTGTGGTAGGCTGTTAAGTCACTTGGAGGCTACTGTTTCTACATCTTACTCTTCAAGTAAAACGGCATCATCATCAGCATTTGCTCACTCAAGTATTCATGCTTCTACAAACCATGCTTCAGTTTCAGGTAATCATAAAATCCTTTGGATCATTGATTCTGGTGCATCAGACCATATGACCAGCTTGTCTAACATTTTCTATTCATACCACCTTCTCTTTGGTAAAGAGAAAATATCCCTTGCTGATGGGTCCCTTGCTCCATTTCTGTCAAAGGGGATATAAAAACCTCTAACACCGTTTATTTATCCTCTGTCCTTCATATCCCTAAACTTAATACAAATCTTTTATTTGTTAGTAGCTTGACTAAATCCATGAACTGTAGCATAACCTTCTTTCCCACTCATTGTGTTTTTCATGACCTATAGTCTCAGAGGATGATTGGGAGTGGCCATGAGGCGAACGGAATATACTTGTTGGACACACCTGATAGTGCTTTTGGACCACCTCATGGAGTTGCCTTGGAGTCGGTCTTGTTAGAGTCTGTTGACAAAATCATGTTATGTCACTTTTGGTTTGGTCATTTGTCTTTTTCTGCTTTGAGTCATTTATTTCCATATATGTTTAAGGGAGTGTCTTTATCAAGTCTTCATTGTGAGTCGTGTGAACTGGCAATGCATTGTCGACAATCTTATTCAGTAAACAAAAAAAGATCTACTCCTCCTTTTCATATTATTCACTCTGATGTGTGGGGGCCATATCATTTGCCTACTATGGGAGGGTTACAGGTACTTTATCCTTTTTATTGATGATTACTCTCGTTACACTTGGATTTATCTCATGAAATCCATGGATGAAGTACCAACTATTATGCACAAATTTCATGAACTCATTCTTACCCAATTTAACACCCGGATCAAAATATTCCGTTCTGATAATGCTAAGGAGTATTTTGAGAAAACCCTCTTAGCCTATCTTGAAACTTTTGGGGTCATTCATCAAAGTTCTTATTCCTACACTCCACAACAGAATGGAGTGGTAGAAAGGAAGAACCGACATGTGGTTGAAGTTGTCAAATCCCTCCTTTTTGCATCCCGTGTTCCTATAAAATTTTGGGGAGATGTTGTCCTTACTGCTACCTTTTTTATTAATTGTATGCCTTCCCGGGTTCTTGGCTTCAAAACCCCCTTTAGCCTTCTCTTTCTGGATGAGGATCTTTTCTCTATTCCTCTCCATGTTTTTTGGTGCACTTGCTATGTGCATGTTCACAACCATCAAAGGCACAAATTTGAACCTAAGGCTCGTAAATGTGTTTTTCTAGGATATGCCCCCACACAGAAGGGATATTGTTGTTTTGATCCAGTTAGTGGCACTCGTTTTGTATCTCGTGATGTCACATTTGCTGAGTCTAGTCCTTTCTTTAGTATTCCTCCTGAGGGGAAGAAATTTGAGAAACCCTTTGCTATGTCTCCAGTAGTTCCTCTTCCTGTTCCTTTTGAGCCATCTCATGAGGTGTTCACTTCTCCCACTGGGCCTACCTCCAATATTCCTGTTCCTCCTCCTCCACCTCATCCTCCTGTAATTCCTCCTCATCCTGTTCTTCAAAGGTGGTACCAAAGGCACAGATTCAGACATGGACAAGTTGTTTCCACTCCTACAAAAGAGCCTCATGCTCCTCCCATCATTACTAAGGTAACAAGTCAGTCTTCCTCTGACCCAGCTACATCCTTCCCAGACCTTGATCTTCCTATTGCTCTCCACAAGGGCAAGAGGAAGTGTACAGCCCATTGTATCTCCAAACACCTATCTTATAGCCTTCAATCTCCTACCTACTATTCTTTTCTTGCTTTTGTTTCTTCCCATGTGATACTCAGGTCTGTACCAGAAGCCTTATCTAAACCTAAATGGAGGGATGCTATGATGGTTGAACTAAATGCTTTGCATAAGAACCATACCTGGGATATTTTTGACTTGCCTGAAGGGAAGGAATCAGTGGGTTGTAAATGGGTATTTGCCATTAAATATCACTCTGATGGCTCTATTGAGAGGTTTAAGGCCAGGTCGGTTGCTAAAGGCTACACTCAAATGTATGGTATTGACTATCTTGAGACATTTGCTCTTGTGGCTAAGATGACCTCAGTCCGGGTTTTGTTATCTCTAGCTGCTACTTTTGATTGGCCTCTCCACCAGTTTGATGTTAAAAATGCCTTCTTGAATGGCGATCTACATGAAGAGGTCTATATGTCTTTGCCTTTGGGGGTGTATGGAAAGGAAATGTAGGGGAAGGTGTGTAAACTGTAGAAATCTATTTACGGTCTCAAACAGTCTCCTCGGGCTTGGTTTGAGAGGTTCAGGGCTGCTCTTGTCTCATTTGGTTACACACAAATTCAATCGGATCATACCTTGTTCTTGAAAAGAAGTGGCTCTCTGGTGACCTTTTTGATAATCTATGTTGATGATATTGTGGTCACGGGTAATGACACCCAAGAGGTCAGCAAACTCAAAAGATTTCTTAACTCTAACATTGAGATCAAGGATTTAGGAGATCTCCGATATTTTTTGGGCATTGAAGTTGCTAGATCTAAAGATAGTATCTTCATTTCTCAATGCAAATATGTCCTTGACCTCCTTGCTGAGACTGGCAAACTTGGTGTTAAACCAGCCTCCACTCCTATTGATCCCAATCACAAGCTTTCTGCTACAAATGGTGAATTTTTATCTGATAAGGGAATGTTTCAGAGACTGCTTGGGAAGTTGTTATATCTTTGCATGACTCGGCCGGACATTTCCTATGTAGTGAGTGTTATTAGTCAATTTATGCATTCTCCTAGAGATACTCATTTAGCTGTTGCAGAAAGAGTTTTGTGTTACTTGAAAGGCACTCCAGGGAAAGGTATTCTATTTGCCAAACATGGACACATGAAGCTGGAAGCACACATTGATGTTGATTGGGCAGGATGTATTGATGATAGGAGATCCACCTCAGGTTATTGTGCTT